>JANHFX010023852.1:0-24819 GCA_027560015.1 Chloroceryle amazona
GGAGCACCTCTCCTATGAGGACAGGCTGAGGGAGCTGGGATTGTGCAGCCTGGAGAAGAGAAGGCTCCGGGGAGACCTAACAGACACCTTCCAGTGCCTGCAGGGAGCTGATAAAAGCCTGGAGAGGTCCTGGTTACAAAGGCCTGGAGTGAAAGGACGAGGGGCAATGGTTTTAAATTTGAAAGAAGTGGATTTAGATGAGAAATAAGGAGGAAGTTCTTTCCCAGGAGTGTGGTGGATACTGGAACAGGCTGCCCAGGGAGGTGGTTGAGGCCCCATCCCTGGAGACATTCAAGGTGGGGCTGACAGAGCTGTGAGCACCCTGCTCTAGCTGAGGATGTCCCTGCTCTCAGCAGGGGGGTTGGACTGGATGACCTCCAACGCAGACAGTTCTCCGTTTCTATGTTTTGCAAGGATTTTTACAGAAATCACAAATATTCTTGATTTCAAAAAGCTACTTGGCATGTTTAACCCAGAATTCAGGTAGAAGCACTACCTAAATAAACACATGTAGTATTTCTAGATGAATCAAAGCGAGGATGATGAAATGTAAATCTAAAAGTGGAAGGGTGGTTAGAAATACATTGGTTTTTTCCCCCGTTCATATCTCCACTGCTTTTGACAGCTCTACAAGTTTGAAACAAAAAATGTCTGAAATGAGAAAAGTAGACGTACTTACAAATATATGTATTTTTGAGTCACTAAGGCTTTTAGGACTGCCTTCAAAGATGACATGTGAGGGCATGATATTGCCTGCAAAGTCCTATCCTTGTTATGCTGTTACTCATCCCTCAGTATTCTGTTATTCTGAAAAACTTGCCATGTAATGTTTCAGCCTTCCAACAACCCCAAGGAATGCATCCAACTCACAATTCTCTAGTCTCTTTTTAAATACGACTGGGGAAAAAACAACAACAACAACAACCAAACCAAAAGAAAACACAAACCAAACAAACACAAAATACAACCCCCAAAAGTTCATTGGATTGTCAATACAGAGAGAGCACAGTAGTTTGAATTCAAGTAATAACATCTTAAACATCATAAAACATCTTCTTGAAATAATATCATGCTATATAGTCATTCTTACTATAGAAAGCTAAGTCCAAGGTTCAGACCCTCATTAGTTTGATGAGAACTGATAGACAGGGCAGATTATAAGAAGGTGTTTGAGATCAATAGACCTCATTAGTGTAACCTGCACCAAGTCCTTGAATGGTTCCCAGAAATGAGAAAGGCCTGAAGAACCTGTTTGCAATCCAATGGTCCTCATACAGTGAACCTCAACAAAACTAACTTTCACTGTGTCCTCTTCCTAGGCCCCTGTGCCTCACTTTCCCTGCGATGGGATCAGTAGGTTAGACAGGCCATAGGGTGGACAGAAGTCTGTAGGATCCTCAATCAGCCTGGGAGAAAAAAAGGGCTGGCTAAGTATTTAGTTCTTTTACAAAATGGACTACATCTGGCTTGCTACTCATGTGGGATTACATCAAAAAGAGCTGATTTGAGTGTTGGGAATTAAAAGTTAATTCCTTTCTGAAATTCACAGCACCAATCAACATCCAGGAATAACAGTCAAGGAATAACATATTTTCCATCAAGTATCTCACTGATACCAACTGGAAACACATACATGCAAAGCATGATCAGTCTGTTCTCTTGCCAGCATAGGGATATCCACACCATTAGATAAGAAACAAGCCCTAAGCAATGTCCATCCTTCTACAGATACACCCATGTAGATGCTTAATGTATTTTCTTTTCACAGTAGCTTTAAGCACACAATGACCAACAATTTTCTGTTAAAAAAAAAAAGGTCAAGGCATTTCCTCCTTTTTTTTTTCTCCTGCTGAGTTCTTCAAAGTCTCATGAACTTGAAAACCTTCTGTAATTGTCTGAATTTAGTTGCATTTTGAGATATTCATAAGTATGTGCACTAATATTTTTCACTTAAAAGTTATAGATTTAAATTTTGTTATCATAGCATCTCTACCACCTAGTCTCTAGCCACAAAAGAAAAAAAAATGTTCCCAAAGTAAAAACAGAATCACCTTGTGTGACGTGGTTTTACACGTATGCATCTGTTTGTGCATGAATGCTGAGGGGGTTTTTGGTGATGTTACAGGTTCAGGCTTCATGAAGTGAGTTTTAACATTTGAACAATAAGAGCAGCAATAAGAAATTCACAAATGCTCCCCCACTATAAATGTTTAGGGAAACACGCACTGTGTTATTGTTCTGTGAATGTAGACACCAACTCTGAGCATCTTGTTGATATTTTGTAGTGGGTCATTACTGCAGCTGACAAATCAGGAGGGACTTAAATGTAACAAGAACTAGAAAGAATTTTTAAAGCCTTTATAAGCAGAGATTTTATTCACTTTCCTTAACCCCTATTTAATTACAGAGCCTTTCTAATGCCACACAATACAATTCATAGTTGCTATTAGAAGTATCATATTCAGAATTATTAGCTAGGTGCAAAGAAAGGAATGAGAAAATAACAAAGGAATTGGTTATTAAATTAAAAGCTATGCTTTTATAATATAAAAATAAAACGGGGAACACAGTTCTTAGTAACTTAGATATTTTACTATCTTTTAAGGAATCATTATTAAAATCAGTAATGTATAAAATAGTACCATTTATCCTGAACAATCAGTGATTTATAAATTATTCTATATGGAAAAGTATTTCAAGCTTTTCATTGCTTTTTAAATACAAGTCTACACTGATTCCCATTCAGGCATCATGGTAATAAGGTAAAATGTATAATCATAGTTTTAAATCTATGCTATCCTGGATCTCGGCCGAAACACCAACACAATTCTGCACTGGAGAAAACCTGTGTATCATTTAACTGCACAGTCAAACAAGCTAAGGCTTCAACTAGCCTCGGTGCTCTTTCCTGTTCTGGTATTTGAGTGCAGGCTTTTGTAGCAGTGAAGAGTAAGATTCTGGCAGATTTAGATGCATATATTTGAGGTTTCTTCTGAGATATTTTCTGCCTCCTAAATAGTTAATGAAGTAGGGTCAACATGAAGATAAAAATAGTCTCCCAGCTGCTATGAGGTACATTGGAAGCTTTATTTTGAACTTTGGTATTCAACCCATGCCAATCAAACTGAGACAGACAAGCAATAACACCACAGTTTGCATCTTGTACCACTCAAGCAAAAATGCTACATGTACACTCAGTTCGGTGTGTGAAACAAAAGACAGTGATGAGTCAAGGTCACCAAGCTATGTTGTCTCTTTTGACATTCTTACCTCATTTACATAGATCCAGTGACTGTCCTTCGATGCCAGGTTGGTTTCCACAGCCTACAAAAATAAAAAGAAATATAATGATAAAAATAAATAAAGCATGTGAAGCATATTCCATAAATATATAAAAAAGGACTACGAAGCTCATTTTTATTGTTTTCATTGCTATTGGCATTGTTTCCGTGTAGTTCTTTGCATCCCTTCCATTGCTGCTTCATGGAATGGTATCTTAGCAGTGGTAGTCACATTTTTCTGACTTCAGTATCTAAACCAAAGTATCCCATATCATGAAGATATTCCCTAGATGCACCACAAAACCATATTGGAGCAGGGTTGTACATCAGTGGGATAGGGGATCCTGTGAGGAACAACTGCACGCAGAATGTGGAGTTCACCAGATTTAACTTCCGTATCATATAACTAACACATCCTAGTAGGTTGAGTTTCTTTTCATTATGCCTCACAAATTATACTGCCTCTGGCTAATTACAGCTCTGATAATGTAACTCTTAGCTAACCCATTTAATGAAAAACACCACTCAGACATTGAAGGGAAGTTCATATGAGCCATTCTTGTATTTACATGAGACTCGAGAAAAAGTTATGATTTGCATGGACCCTTTTTCTGGTTTCTTGTTGTGGACTTGAATAATGGCTCCATATTACAAAGAAACAGCCCATCTCATCCAACAGCATATTTATACACACACACATAACCCCGATGGGTCACTTAGATTCTAAAAGTGAGAAAGACTGCCAGCACAAACAGCCCTACTAGCACTGAGGACCTCAGTGGAATCCTTCCACTATATACATATACATAGAGGTTTCTAACTGCCTCCTTTGTTTGAAATAGATAGACTCACTTCAAGATACTTTATAGTCTAATAAAGTAATACCAAGCATCAAGAGGTGTACACTACAGTGATAATGATACTGCTAATGTCCTGCTTAACACACAGTTAAACAACTCTCCTAGATTCAGCTGACCTAATAAAACAGGACAGTCCCAGGACACACATGTATTTCAGGAGGCAGTTCATTACACAAAGTTTTAAATGTCTCTGCTTTCAATCACTTCTTTCTTCTGTGCAGATATGACCCCATTTATTGAACAGCTAGTCTTATTGCTGTTTTATAAAGGGCACTATGAATCACTAAAATGAACCTGGTTAAAAAAGAAAATACAAAATACTTCCATTTCCTGGGTTCTATCCTGGATAATTTCCACACCCTGGTCACTGTGTGTGTGGCCTCAAAAACAACTGCACTGGTGCAGAGAGGCTCTGTAGACTGCGGCAGGAGCATCATCAACCACCTTTCTCTCCGGAACACACTCCTCAGATATTTAGTGTGAGATGGGATGAATCACCTTCTCTCATGACATTGACCAGAGATGACTGGCTTCATATAAGGCTGCAGTGAAATTTCAAGATACCAATCCTTAATATAGGCAAACAGAGTAAGTTAACTAAGCCTAGCCAAAAAAACCAAACCAAACCCAGCAAAGTTGCCAACACCAACATTTTTAACATCACTCATAGTTTATACTGTGTTAAAAAAAAAAAAAAAGAAAGAAGAACAAATTACTTGCCTAAGTACCTGTGTTTTAAAACTATACTTGTTTGTGCAGCCTGTACAAAGCTAAGAGAAAATTGTGGGCAATACACATCCCTCAATCTATTTCTCATGTCTACAAGGTGAAGTACTCCTTGAAAAAGACAAAAAACCCAAAAGAGAAACTGCAAAGAAGTTAAAAGAGAGAAATCAACGCAGAAAGAGCACAGGATTTCTTATCATCATTATAAACAGCAGTATGGGAAATTAACTATCCCTGGTGTCAAAGCAGATGAGAATCTAGAGACAAAACTTCTAACAAGGTAATCCTCTACTAAGCATGTAGTGAAAAATCATCTCCCCTGGTAATTGTCTCCTTTGCATTTCTTTTAAGCTGGCAGGAAAATTAAACCAACCACCTAACTGAGGAATCACAGCTATTCAGAAATCTAGCAGAAAAGAAAACCAGGGCAAAACCTTGTAGAGTTTAACCCTCTAATGTATTCAGACAAAGCCAAAACAGGCAGGTGCTGTAAAGTATAGAGGAAAAACAAAATACTGCCAACATTAGCAAAGCAGAACTAAGTAATGCTCAGGTGCAGAGATACTGCGTTGGCTACATTCTGTGATTTATCTGCCACAGTGAGCAATTTGTGTGAATAAATGCTAAGTCTGGGGAGCTGCAAGAGCCAGGAAATTTGAAATGAATTGTTGTAATTCATTCTTCTAGGTTCACATATCTGGGACAAAGTTTTTTAAAATGAGGTGTCTAAATTTAGATTGTGGAGTTTATCTTCAGTCAGCCAAGTGCTAGATCACTCAGCACCTCCTACAGAAGTCAAAGGCTCAGCACTGCACCCTGAAAGTTTTTAGAAACATAGCCATAGGTAGGCAAACTTAAATATCTCTAGCTGTTTAGAACAGCAACACATAGCATGAAGCATCATTCTAAACCCAGACATGATGAGAAGCAGCAGGAACTTCTTGCATTTTGTGCTTCAGATTTTGGACCATATTTACAGACTTGCTGTCCCAAAGAATCCTGACAGGAACTCTTGAAAGACACATCTCTGAGGTTACAACCTCCTGACAGCATTGGTGTATTGGAGGTGTATTGCTGGAGGCTCACAGAAGTTAAGCAGTGTGAAGAGTAAGGTCCTGGAGACCCTTGATGTCACAATAAAGTTTATTCACAGTTCTAGGAATAAGAAAGAAAGTATATGTTTGTAACTTTTGGAGTTTCTTGTTCTTTAAAGAGGAAGAAAAGTATCAGCACTTGGAAGATTATGGTCAGCATTTTTAATTATTTCTTAATTATTCAAGCTGTTCAAAATCTTCCCCTTTGTTTAAATTTGTGCTTCCATCTGTTCAAAAATAATAATAGTAATAATAATAATAAAAAAAAAGTTGTCTGTGTATCATCCTGAAGATCAATTACAGTATATTTTATAAATGCACCTTATATTAAAGAAAGTAGTCTAGGAATTTGTGTAATCAGTGTGAGTGAGGAAAAGCTCTCTCATCTATCGGGGCAGGATTCACGTGCTAAAATAAATTACGATGTTTTCTGTGGAGAAATTTTTAATATAGGTGCAAAATATCCTAGTTCTTTCTACACTCTATATGTATGTAGGGTCTAGCTGACACTGGGGAGGAATGCCCTGCAACACTTCTATCAAACAGAACATCTGCTTTTGAGATAAACAGCACACTGGAAATTAAAGAGTATCCATCTTCCTTTTCTTTTCACTGAGATGAGCAAATAGAAATTTGGAAAAAAGAGGGGTTTTGAGACCGTATGCCCTTCTTCCTCCTCAATGACATTTCAACAGCCAAGTGTTAAAATGCTGAACCCAACTAAGAAAATTATAATTCATTAAATGGACCGCTATTAGTGACAACATAGAAATGATATTATCTGAATCAGGCCAGGCTGAAAAGAGGGGAATGGGATCATTGAGTACAGAACACTGTTTATAATTTCTCCATAGAAAGCATTTGCAATAGAAATGAAATAGGGAGACACTGAAAATCAAAATATGAGCATTAAGATTTCAGGTCTCATATCAACAACGATAAAAGAAAAGACTAATATGCTTTGTAAGAAACGATCAAGGATATTTTCATATATATGGCTTTGTTTTCTTTTAAATGTATAACTTAAAATAATTTACCGCAAAAAATCTATGGCATTATTTTGTTGGAACGCGGTAGAGAACAAATGTTTACATTGCCTTTATGAATAAGTATCTCATTCATTATTTTATCTAATGGCAGTTGCAGGATTAAAAGAAGTAAAGTAAGCAATAAGGATTGTTATGCTCAGAAATAAAGCAATTCTGCAGAGGAAAAGAAAACTCAAATCAGAATAAACCAAAACCAAACAGAACAACTAGAACAGAAACAATCCTTTCCTGACCTCCTCAAAAAAACTGGAAACTGAAAACATAAAAGTGTATAATGGCTGTTACTACAGGGAAAGCTCTTTTCCACAACACCTGGCTGCTTTACCAGGGTATCAACAGCAACAAAACCTGGCTGTATAGAAAGGACTGTAGGAATGAGTGGCCAGACACAACTCGGAGAGATGCTGGTGGGTGTTCAAAGGGCCATGGTCAGGCTGCGTTCCAGTGACAGCAAGATGTGCTGAAGAGTTTAGGCTTACATGCATCTGTGGTACAGTTACAAACCTGTTATCTCTCTACTGTCTCCTTACTCCCAGGGGAACAAGCAGTCGGAATGTCTGAAAGCCCCATAACCAACCTTGGGATCCTAAAGGATCTCTTGCAGATAGATAGAAGGATGTCTTGCAGATAACAAACACAGAGAGCCCTGTTGTGACCACATTTTTTGAAACAAGAGCCGACACCCTTAAATCTTTGATATAAAAGAACCATCAGAGTGTTTTGCTGAGAGAGATAGCAAAGTAGTAAAAGGTATCACCTCCACGTCCTTTGCATTAGTGGTGAGGATAAACAGCATTGTAGCTATGCAGAAAATAAATTAAAAAAAACCAAACCCACACAATTGAAACTGGAGAGTTCACAGTTGAGAAAATACTTTGGAAAGAACATCCTAACAGATACCAAAAGAGCACAAACTCAAGTTGTTGCCAAATGGTGACTAATTCCAACTGGCAGGAGAGAGCAGATACACCTGCAACATGGTGCGTGCTCCATGGAGGCACCAGCAGATGCACCTCACCATCCTGAGACCACAGCGCTGAGAACCAGGACCCGTTACAAAACTCCTCCCATGCAGCTGTCTCGCAGCTTGCAACCTCACTGCAGACCCCTGCTCACCAATGGCCAGCCCACAGAACACCTGCATCAGAAAACCGGGCACAGAACGAGCTAGGCAGTGAGCATCTGATGACAGAACCTGAAAGAGACCCAAGTACCTCTCTGGTATCAGGACAGTGGGAGATGAGGTTAGGAAATATTCAATGCCATTTTTACTACTATGTAGTAAAAAATACCAGATCCACCTTCATCACAGGCAAACACCACAGAGCTCTGGTTCTTCTGAGGACAGTTGTCATCTTTCCCTTCATATTTCTAAGGTAACCAGCATGACAATGACAAGTAAACCTCTTTCTTTTCTTTTTTTTTTTAATTTTTATTCATAATGAAGGTATAAGTAATTGAGGGCTTGGGGAAGTAAACATGTCAAAATCTCATCTCTTTGCAAATCTTTCAGAAGGGATAAGTCTCAGCCCTTAACATTTCATTACCTGCTCACTTTCCATTTGCTACTGGAAAGAAAGAAAACCTTTACCAGCTCTTACTGTCTCAAGCATGGTTCTAGCCACTGACCTGCTTACAAAAGCAGGTTGGTTTTTTCCCTCTTCACATCCTTGGAGAAATTATATTACTGCTTTCCCTTCTTCCCCCCACAGTAAAAAAAAATAATTCAGAAAAGAAATTCAGAACCATTTAAAAGGCTATTATTGTAAAACCACAATGGGGAAAAAAAAAAGTCCCTACCCTTTTTATAGCATTTTGTAAACCTGAGACACACCTTGTGTCAGCTGCTGACTTTTATTGCAAAGGATGGATTTCTATTTTAAAAAATGGCTTTGTTCTTCATTTAAATGTCCAGGAAAACATCCTAGGAATCAGGGAACTGGTTTAGAACCCAAAG
This sequence comes from Chloroceryle amazona, assembly GCA_027560015.1. Classification (NCBI taxonomy): domain Eukaryota; kingdom Metazoa; phylum Chordata; class Aves; order Coraciiformes; family Cerylidae; genus Chloroceryle; species Chloroceryle amazona. The sequence goes on from JANHFX010023852.1 coordinate 8,968, forward strand.
AAGAGATACAGGACAATTTTCCAATGCAATACATCTGACAGTAATTAATTGCATAGTATCAAAGTGCTGAGAGGCTTTGCGTATATCTTGGATGCAAATAAGTTAAGATAGGAGATATGAAAAAGTCAATTCCAGTAGAGCAGATGGGTTCAGTCTGTATCCCCTAGGTAGCCAATTTATATTTAGAAATTTGTTCAATTAAAATAGTGCAGTTCACATCCAGAAGTGACTTGCATAGGTAATAGAATCCATAGAAAAACAATTTCTCTGTAGCAGTTACTGAGAGTCTTACACCTCATTAGAAATTTTATTTTCTTTTAATTTTAATAAAATACCTTTTGGCTCAGTAGCTCCAGAAGAGCATAAATCTTATGATTTTTCCTAGATTTAATAAAAAATTAAGCATTACTAGCCACAATAAAGTATTATAAAAACACTCCTTAAGAAAATCCTCCTTATAATACTTATAACTGTCCTAAAGAATACTCCAAACTGATAATCTTTCTCAGGGTTAATTTGTGACGGAACCATTGAAACATGGATTAAAATGAAACTCTCCAGGCCACAGTACAGCATCCCAACTCTAGATGAAAAGTTCTAAAACTAAGACATTTTGGACTAAGAAGCTTGAAGAGATAAAACTCAGTTGCAGTAAACTGAATCAGGACAGTAAGTGTAATTTTCTCATTTAATACTGATTAATTAAAATTTCATATTTCATTTCAACGTGAAATATGAAAATCTTCCTTCTCTAAATGGTAAAATGGAAACTTAAAAAAGGTTCCATTACTTATCTTTTTGGATCAGAAAATCCACTGAACCTGACCATTTCTTACTCAACTTCACTGTCCATGAAGAATTTCTACTTTGAAGAATTTTTTTCCCCAGAATTTTGATATTCTTCCTTTTTCTGAACAACTTCCTAGCAATATGCATGCACACACTTGTTAAAAGCCATGTGGCAGGCTCACAGAGTCCCTGTCTTTCAATGATTACTACCTTATGTCAATAAGAGTTAATTTCCCTACACTTATGACAGGACCTGCCAATTCTGAATCTTATTAGCTTCATACAAGTGATAAATGAATGACAAGCATAACGTGCTTTAGCATTGGACAGTATTTTTACCCTTCTGGGGTCCTCCATTAGTTTAAGCCTGTAAATCTCTCATAATCAACTTGCCTCTCCCACAAAAGGTAGACAAATCAGCCATATAGATCCCTATACTCCTCTCCTACTCAGATGTCTGGTCATTAGTCTGGCACAGCTACCTAGTGTTCTTTTTCCCCACAAACTCTGTGATAATTCATTTATCATCTCTGTCCAAACACTATCAGACAGTCCTTTCTTGATCTCTGTCTCAGTTCCTTCCTCTTCCTTGGGCCATGGGTGATCAGTAGAAAACTACACTGAAGCAAACCTACATAAAAGTTTAATGTTAATGACGAGAAATATTGGAGATGAACAAAATTGTAAGGAAGAGTGAGAGAAGAGGAACTATACAACTTCACCCAATTACACAGCTGTGATGTTTTGAGTAACTAATACATGTAACATTGCCCATAGTTTTAGCCTTAATCATTTCAATGTAATGCCTTCAGATTTCTGTTTAATCTTATTCCCATTTTCTAGGTAACGCTTATTATACTCAGTTCTTGTTGCCATTCTATTTAATGTGTATTCCACTGAATGATGCATGAGAGTGCTGTATATGGAACTCTTCCAAAAACATTCAGTAAGAATTTACTTTTCAAAGCTGAAATGTCACATACTATTTATAAATGTGGTAACTTGACCATTTAACTACACGGCACAGTGGTGACACCGGATAATTGCACAGCTGTCAGAAAGCAACGTTTCTGTAAAGACATAAATCTAATGTTAACTAAAGAACATAACCCCTCAGAAATCCTGTACTTAAAATTTTACCAAAGCCACATGCTGAGTTGACTTTGAAGACCCAATGAAATTTTTGAAAAGCATAACTAAATTTTGCTCAGACACTGAATTTGTGAAGATAACAGGTTCGTACATCTCTATCCTATCAAAAAGTCCCAGCTTTTTTAGAGTCAGCTGTTAAGAACTGCACTCCTGAAAGAGCCAAACTCCAGAGAACAAGCTGAAATTCATCAGAACTGGCCAGCATTTGGAGCCTGGGTTTTTGGTTGGTTTGCTTTAGTTCTTCTCCTGCCTCCCATTAAGGGAAGAAATTGACACGGAAATAATTCTCAGTTCTCTTTTTTGGAATGCCTGCATGGGGTTGACTAGACGAAGGCTGAAAATGTCTTTTCAGGCATAGAGCCCAGGTAAATAAATATATTTTCAGCATGGATGATTGATTGCTCTCTATTCTCATCATGAGCAACTCTTCTACATTCAGGGTATAACGTGTTTCACTATATACCACCACTCTCATGCCTGGTACTTTCTCAGCTCTGCTCAGAAACAATAGCTTAAGCTTCAACTTCAGCTTGCCCTCAAAGTTCAACATAACTTTCTAGAGTTTGCACAGAGTTTTTCAGAGATTGGTCTTTTTTGTAGGCATAAACAGCAGATGGTAACTATATCATGAAAGAAAAATGGGAACTTCTTACATGATAGTTGAAGGTCCTAGAATCACGTATCACATGAACTCTAAATGGAAAGAACTAGCTTTGGGGTGAAGAGAACACTTGGATTTTCATGAACTTAACGGTTTTAATACCGATTCATTGCCTCTGGCACAAAGTTGCCAACCACACCTCATGGCTGTTATTTTTCATAGGTTCTTAAACTCTACAAAGTTGGAAAGATAGATCCCCATCAAAGGCTAGCCCGTCTGTTATCCATCATTTCATCTGCTCACATACATGCAGTGTCTTCTCTTAAGTTCCTTAAAAATAATTTCTGGTTTCAGAGGAAAGACGACGACACTAGTCCCGACTCAGCCTCAAATATAATCACTTTCCAACCAGTCCTTTTCTGCCTGCAGCATCCTTATTTTAAATTGCAAAATAAGCACATAAATAAAGTAAAATCCTTACAGGTCTGAGGACCTCTTTGTTAGTCACAGTGCATTTTCCATGCACAAACAGTGCCGCAGGCTGTGTGAGTACTAAAGAACACCTTAAAGATCACCATAACCATCTCAAGACTCTTCCTCTGCCAAGAGGAAAGAATATTTGCTTTTCTTTTTACTGCATGAGGATACTTGGCTTCTGCAGACTTCCCAAGTGATAACTCTTTCAGGCTGTCTTAGAAGGAAAGAAACCCTCGGGGAGCAGCAATGGTGGCAATGGAAGGGCTAACTCTCCCTTTTTGTGTCCCCGGTCTCAGTGACATTAAGCAAAGCCTTACGGGCTAAACAAAGGCAAGCAAAGCAGCAGTGTATATACAGCACACACCCGTATGAAGCAGGCACTGTTTGCTCACAGATTTTTGTCCCAAGTGGGTTGTTTAAATGTTCATCATTTAGGTCAAAACCCATGATGTTTTGCACCCACACTTTCTCAAAGCTTGCAGAGATGCACGGGAGCCCCCATGGTTATCTCATCTCATCATAAAGCCAGTCTTCATCAGCTTTATCTTTGGTAATAAGAATTATATTAGAATATATATTACAGTAATGGGACATGACCAAAATAAAAATAAACATTCTTCCCCAAAATTCTTGCATACAATTATTCAGATTTTAAAAATATGTATTTCATTCTTTGAAACAATTTTCCCCTCATCTAAGTAGCACAAGCTCACATAGTGTTTGCAAAGTTAGAGACAAATGGGGTTTTGGGAAAGAACCTTTCTACCTTGCCTGGAGCAACAGCTTATTTTCCAACTCCAGGAAAACCAGCATTCATAACTTCTGTTACATCTACTTAAAGTAACCTACGCCTCACTGACAACAAATAAACTACCCTATGTGCTGTAGTATTTATGCAGACTATATGGTATAGCATTTATGCAGCATTATTTACATCGAGGACCACAAATCTCTGTTTTAAGACTCTTATGACCAACTGAGGGGAAAGAAAGCAAACAGTTCCCAAATATTATAGGATGAACAGTTTTAACTTAACTGTTTTGTTTGTGACAAACTCAGACTAGAAAACAAAATGTATGTCCCATGAAAATGGATTCAGATTTCAGACTAATATATGGAGCCATCCAACAAATGTTTCTTTTTCTGAAGATAAGCTGAGAGTACCGTGTTGTGTAACAGTATAACAAATACAGCTGAACAGGGAATTTGTCATGAAACTCATCCTCCTTCAGGGAAAAAAAATCTATGGAAGATGGAAACAAGAACCAAGCCTATTAGTTGATGATGAAGATTAATTCATAAAATCTGTTGCGTGGTCAAATTTCCCGGGTTGCAGATCTACTTAGGCACACTAATCTTTTAAAAGTAAGACAAAGTCACGTATTTGATAGCATATTGCAGGTATTACTATGGCTGATAAGCATTTTAACTGCAAAACTTACAAAAAAAAAAAAGAAATGTAAATATTTTTCCTAGGGCAAATTTTTAAAAGAGAGTGTCCTGAAAAGCCAGTAAGCAGAAGGTGCCAAATTAGATGTTTGAGAAAGTTAAATGTAATGATAAAGAGAGGGGGGAAAAAACCATGACACCGGAATGGACTGTATTTGTATATCAGGATTACATCTGGTTTTATACAACACTCAGAAGAATCTGACAATAAATATTACTGGCTGAAAAAAATGAATAAAACCACATCCTTAAGTGGTTACCTGATGGGAACATAACACTATCACCTGATAGAAGGCGTGGAAGAGAAGAACTAAGGACTAGAGGTGCACCATGGTCTAGCCACGGTCATGGAACATAGAACTTGATGATCTCAGAGGTCTTTTCCAGCCTCAATAATTCTGTGATTCTGTGATCTGGAGACATGGGAGAAATTCAGAAAGTTTTTGAAGAGAACACACAGGAAAAAGAAAGTATTAATTTGACGTGATGTGAGTTGTAAGCACCTGCAAACAGAAAGACCTGGAGCCTGTGAGCGCAAAGACAAGACACAGGAGTGATCAAATACAGCAAGAAAAATAGGTGATGAAGCAAGATAGCTGCATAGTGCACGCAGACAGGCAAAATAAAGAGACAAGCACAGAGGAAGATAAAATCCAAGAGCTGAGACCTATGGGTGATGAGGAAAATATTCAGAATATTAAAAAACACAAATGAAGGAGAGCGGAAAGGGGATAGGGGAGGTAGGAAGCAACCACAAACCAGATGAAGAAAAAAATAAAATTAAGAAGATTTGAGATTCACACAATTCCAGGAGCTGTTGAGTTGCATGAGGGACAAATTGACTGGCTTGTCTTCATAGAGCACCGAAAGAAGAGGTCAGCAAGCTAGGACTTTGAGGCAGAAAAGAAATAAGAAAGAAATTAAAAAATAAAGCCTTCTTCACTTAGGTCAGGTGTCATTGCAAAGTTACTGCTGGATAAAGAAATATTCATACATAGGTGAGATAGCTGTCTGGTGCACATTAAAGTAGGATGCAGGTAATGAAGAGGAACAGACAGAAAAAAGACTGTTGGTAAAAAGAAAGAGCTGGTACACATAACCACTGAAAAGTGTTCTCATTAAGATGAAGTTTTCTTAGGTGATTCTTTCAGATAAGACTTTCAGTACCAGCCTTGAGAGACTAGGTCTGTAACTACTAGAAGAAAATTAAAAATTAAAGAGCACTGAGTGCTCACAGTCTCTAAAACTACTTTTCATTTGTGAGACCATGGAGATATGGTGATGAAAATATACTAACACCCATAGCTAAACAGACACGGCAGTGCAAGGTGTAAAAGCACCAAGAAGAATACAAGTACGATGACGTTATAGTCAGAAATGGAATTATATTTCTAGCAGGATAACAGACAAAAGAAACAGTCAGGGATATCATCATAAACCAGAGTGTAGCTGTGTACCATGGGGGAATTATAATAAGGGAAAGAAAGATTTCCTGGGACAGTGGCCCTACAGTCAAAGCTGAACACAGGAGAATAACACTCATGGATTAAGAAGTTCTGCAGGGGTGGTGTATATTTAATAAATTTTAAAATCTTAAAGTCAGAGAAAATAATAAATTTCAAACATGGGTCTTGTTGGATAGTGCGATGAGTTAAAAGAAACTAAATACAGCCAAGGTTCCTAGCTTCATACTGGAGAAAATTAAAATTAAGAAATTCCAAATTTTCTCTGCCATCCTTAGTTTTTGAACTTTTCTGTTATCATCTTTTCTCAGTAGCTCCTTTTGAACCTGAGAGCTTTAACTGGTTATTTAATACTGTCAGTAATGATCCTGACAAATACTTCTAAAGGAATTAACTATGACGGAAAACCAGGAAGCATGATAAATACAGGGGTATTTAGAGAGCATTTATAAAGATGATGACTTTTAAAACCAGGTAACATAATTACAGTGCAATTCACTACTATGTAAAATAAGGTCATACACTCAGAAAACAAACAAAAATATTGCTACTGTTTGAAACTTCATCGGTTTGAAAAATACCAGAGCTTTTTAAAGGTTTATTGTCCGTGATTTATCAATTTATGCACCTAGGAATAATTAGATCCTAAGATATATTATCTGAAATGCTGTTAATAAAGTATTAATACCAACAGAGAGAGACTCCTGTAGTCACTAGCAGGATAAGAGTAGAATAGTTCAGATAGTTTAGTGGCACAAACGTAAGACAATATGCTTAATGTGTTTCAAGTACTCTTTTAAGTACCTCAGGATGATAAAAAACAAAGCATCCTAACTGTTGAACTCGCCTGGCCATGCTGGCACAGACACATGGATACAACTAGGATCACAGATCTATTCGAGCCGAGAAGACAAAGGTTTCTAAGCGTTATGGTGAGATTCTGGGTTCATTTCACAAGGGTATTGGCAAGCCAAAATACACACGGTTCAATTTCAAGAAAGTGCATAATAATCTTATAAAACTGATTATGGAATATATATTTATGTATTAGGATGGCCTCTATTCTCAGCAGAAAGCAACAAGCCAGGAGTTCATTTTTCAACTTGTACTCCTGAGACAGTAGAAAAATCCAGCAGCAGCCTCCTGGGTTTTATGAGAAAGACACAAAAATAAGCACTTCATGCCTTACAGCCTACAGAAGAACTCTAAGAGTTAATATTGAGTCCAAGTTCTATTAGGAGCTCAGGCATTCAAGATTTAATATCTCAAACGTTCTAAATCCCACGTCCTGGAACTTGGTAAGTAACTTCTCAGCTTCAGTGCAGTTTGGTTTTCCAAATCCAGATTGTTTTTAAGAGATTACGGGGTTCTAATTTTTCAAAGCAGTAAGTACAAAAGCAGTAATCCTTTCCCATTGTGATAAGGATTGTCTACCATAATCTTTATTATTTACTGAAGTTTGTCTGTCAAAGAAAATGAACTAATTTGTCAAGGTCTATTGAGGTAGCTGAATTGCTATATTCTGAATTTAGGACTGAAAATAGAGGACTGATTACCTCAGCTCTGAAGAGCTTGGATTGAAACAAAGATGGTATTCCATGGAAACCATATGCCCCGAGAATTAATAATGATATATGGGATGAGTATTAGCTCCATTCAAGTCAGGACAGACAAGATGTTATCCTCAGGATTCTTCTGTCTCTCAAATACTGCTTCAAATCCTTCCAAATGGATAGATTCAGAAGATCATATTAAGAGCAAGTGAGTCCATATGATTTAGTAAAGTAACTCAGCTAACATCCTCACAAAAGGCTAACTACTGCAAACAAATACACACCAACCATGAGCAAAGAAAGGCTCTAGCTGCTCGATGGAAGTAGGTATGAGTGAGTTCTTGGGAGGGGAAAAAACCCCACACCTTCTATTATGTGTGGTGTTCAAATCAGACTGGTACCAGTCCCAAACTGGTCGGTGCCAAGATGATATAAAAAGAGTTTTCCATAGATCGGAGAAGAAAAAAGATAATAATAATAATAATAATAATAATGTTGTACTATTAGATCTTTTCTGCAGTTGGGAATTAAGTCAGAGATCAAGAGCATGATAAACCTTACATACAACACATGACAGAGCAAGTAGCTCAAGCCACTCGTCCTTGTTCAAGGCCTTCAACAGTAATGCTTGCTTTAAAAATCTGGATCCTTTCTTCACTTCAGCAGCATCAGAAAGGTTCATCACAGCAAAGGGTGTGCCAAACCTGCTGAAAAGACAACACTTTTGGAGATGCTCCCAGTGTCCCAGAGGACACCCTGGAGATACTCTGCCAGTGTCCCAGAGGCCCTCATCAGAAATGAATTCTTACCACTGTGCCATTGGGTATCTCCACTTGAGGAATGGTTGAAAGATGTGTACTCTTGGCTATGCACATCAATCTGTGCTTATTATGGCTTTCTCCATTACAGCATTCAAACTGGAAATGAAACCTTCAATTACATGAATAGCACTGCAAGTTTGCACTTGCAAATTCTACCCTATTGCATCACACCTGCAGCTACACCTAAGCCTGTGGTTTGACTCTTTTCAATTGAATGCCAGAAGGTGGCAAAACTATTTTTCCTTCATGAATCTGAAGCTCGTAGGCAGAATTGTCCAGGCACAATCCAGAATCACCCTGCCCATTCTTGGGTAGATAGACATGTGTGCTTGTTTACGTGCACTTAGGTGTGGATATACTCTTGAATATGATATAAATATACGTAAGAGCATATCCACACCAGCTTCTGAAAATGGGCCCAGAAAACAAACAGAAACAGGAAAATGGAAGAAAGAAAACCAGGCCAGCATCCAAACATCCATCTCCAAGCGTAAGGGATATTTTAAACAAAGTTTTGTTCTCAACACACTGAATGGGACACAAAAAAATTGACTCTTGGATTTATCATAAAATTCTTTTTTAAAAAATACGAGCGAATTTTCTCAAGTTTGGTGTACAGGAATCATTAACTCCACTTTAAATATGTGCATTTAGATAGACACATGCATAAACTGCTGTAAATCTAAGGCTGGCACAGGTAGGCAAAGTACTGTTTTAGCTGTTCAGGAACCTGCAATCATCTGGAATGGCAGAACTGTTTTAGCAGCTATGTCAACAATAAGTCTGCATATGATTTGGCCTTTGATTTTTATGTTTGGCTGTATCTAAGTAGGATTTATTGGCCAAATTATACACTCCCCTGGAAATCAATATAAATCATTAGACCACACAGTTTCTTTCTCCTGCCTATATGTCATGTATTTGCTCCCTCGTGTGGCTTTAGGAATAAGAAAACAGAAGAGGGCCATCCTTTTAAAATGGTTTGAATATGTCCATTTTCTATCATGATTTGTCAGCTTCTGTGAGAAACGTGCCTTTCCCATCCTGGGCAACACTTCTGAGGCAAGCGGCAAGAAGCGATTTCCCCTGCTAGATTTACTATTGCCTTGCCTTTGCGAACACATTTCACCACATCAGTTAGCTGTGTCAGATGAGATACCACATGGCTGAGATCTGCAAACTGCCTCTCACAGCAGCCTACGTACCATGCTCAGACATCACCTTCCCTAACCTCCCATTGTTCCTGTTCCTTTTCATTAAGTCTATTCAGCAATTCTCTCTAAAAATCTATGTCTTGTCTGTCTCTGTCGGCTGGCTTCTTCCTGCCTCTTTCAACGAGAACAGGACATTGCTCACCTGCCTGTGCTGCACAGCTGAACCAAAAACTATCAGTCAAGTGAGAAGACTCCAGCACACTGCTCTGCTGTTATTTTGCTTTCCATTAGATACTCCACACTCCCTTGATTTGTTTCCTAAATTAATCTGAAGTACCCAGCCAGTCTTTATTTTGAAACTCTCACCAGCAACTTCCTCGGTTCCAAACCTAGAGACAGATGGACCCATTTGCCCCTATCTGTAGATGAAGCTCTAGAAACATAAAACTCTTTCTCTGTAACCACCTTTTGCCATTTGCCTCCCTTGACAGATCGAAGAGTCTACAGCAACTGTGCAAAAACCCTACACCACTGATCTTCCTGCTCCTTTTCAAGCGAAAGAGAGAACCTGGTATTTTCAGCCACGTGTCTCTCTTGTTTTCTGGCTGTTAGCTACGTAAGTTTTATTAGTCTTACTAAGGTATATTCCAAAATACTTTCATTTCCAAGCCAAGGGGTTTTTAACCTAGTTTTGGTTACTTCAACGCTTTTTCTCCTCATATTTAAGCCTTCTTGCTTAGAAAGCCCTGCATCTTTACATGGCATAGAGCCAGTGACAGGATGCACCAGCTCTCACCCTCTCTGTTCTTCAGGGATGTGACCTTTCACCACCTGAAATTGTGCTGTGAGAAACAAACATGCAACACAAGTTTCACCAGCTTTCAAAAGCCAAGAAAAAATTATTTTCTACCCCCATTATGCCAATCTAGTCATAAAATAGGATGGTTTTTTCTTGTCCTCAGTAAATACGAATAAACATCATCCACTGCAGTTGTCAATTCTCATTCAGCACACCTACAAATACAGTTTTATTTGTGCAAATGCTTTGCGTATGTGCATACATCCTCTTCCAAATACCCTCTGCCACAGAGTCAGCTGCCATCCATGCCAAGTGCCATAAAGTGATCAGAAAAATACCAAAAAAAGCATAATCCCAAAATGTTTTTTTTAACAGTGGCATTCATGTAAATTAAACCCAACTAGGATAGCATACAGCTTTCCCCAGATTCACAAGCACCTGAATTCTTCTCTGTGACTACCCAGCATTATTAATTTAGCAAACCTGAACTTTCATTTCATGGCTGATGATTAATTATTCAATATACTGCTTGCTTCTCAAGTCCTGCTCTTGAGTTATACGCCTGTAGCTTGGGAAACCAGTATATACAATCCTACATTTTCTATTCCATCCTATTGCCATGGAAGGCTCAAAACTTGTCTCAGATGAATAATTGTGGTAATAACTGCAATAAACTGAGTCGTCCTGCTTTTATCACTGTTTGAACTACTTCCACAGAAAATGAGGAGAAACAAAAGATCCTGGAAACATTAAAGTTCTTTCAATGTTTTAAGTAAAGTGACAGCAACTCAAAAAATAGTGTCAATTTTCAGTACCATGTTTTTTAAATAGGATTTAAAATGCATGACTAATTGGGCTCAAACAAATCTCCCACTTAAATTTACATATGGAAATGTTTGGAGAATTATCCTTTATCTAAGTAATTATGCCACTATCAGTTAGATATCAGATATGGTGTGGATAAGGTAGAAACAATGCTAAATTACTGATCAGTCTTTCCAAGCTTTCCTTATGGAGTCATCTAGAGACAGGCATGGGTACAAGGAGAAATTCAGAATGAAGCATCACCATGCCTTCCATTTGAATCTATCAAAAGCACACAATTAATACTCAGGGCAAGGCAAGCCCTGTCAGCTTTTCCCCAACCTGCACCCAGATAATGTGTTGATACCACCAAAGTGCTTCCAGAAGACCCATCATAGAAATATGCCTTCCCTCTCTCTCCCAGCTAGGTCTGTGACTCTGAACTTCATGCCACATACACCTCCAGGCTGAGGAGGCAGACTCATCTCGAGAGCTAACTTTGGTGCAAAACGAACTGAAATTTTCACCCTTGTTTAAAGAGAGAAGGGGACGTGGCAATGCCTAAAGAAGACAGTAGCAGCACTGCCCCTCCACTCCACTCTTAAGCCCTGTGTAAGGTTTCAGGGCAAATGCCAGAGGACTATCCACCACAATTCCAATCGCTTCAGGGGCCTGGCTCATTTGTTTGCAGCTCCCTGAAAGGGTCATACTCTATATGCAGCCTTGATGACCCTGTAGTTTCCAGTTTGCTCCTCAAAGGGCAGTTTTACAGCCTTGTCTGGAACACCGGCACTGAGGATGCTTTTTAGGGCCTTTTATGTTATTTCATTCGTTCTATTCAGGATAAGGGGAGGTGGATCCTGGATAAATGACTCCCCTCAGCTTTCTTCAGACAGTAGTGCTTTGATCAGAAATCTGCTGACATTTGTAGGGCTTTCTTCAGTTACTTTCAGGAAGCATTGGGCCAGACTAAGAAGAAAGAATATGAAATAAACACCAGTTATCTTTTTTCATGAAAGCATTTTCATTAGACCTCATCATTTTTTCCTCTGGGAGAAAACTACTGCAATAGCTTTAATTAATATCTTGGCAGAAGAAACAATAGTTTACATGAGAGGACAAATGAATATCTAAATAATAAACTCTCCATGCTCTGGAGTCATCCTTTCACAACCAAGCCCTATATGCATAACGTACAACTGCTGAATGGATGACTTGAATAATCACAAGGGACCTGAAATAACAGCTCTGTAACACAGAAAAGTGAATCTTTACCACTGTGTCACTGTCCCCCATAGGGACCCTAATCCATTGTTCCATGCTGTAAAGTATTGTTCATTTAGATAATAATTTTATCTTGTCTAATGTTAAAGTTCACATTCATGGGCTTTTTTTAATTAATGAAATGACTTTGACAGCCAGAAGCTTCTTCCTAATATTAGAGAGAAAGTGGATGGGTGCCAATTTATGATTATTCAAACCAGTAATCTCCTGTGTCTCTGACTGCTATTATTCTTTTGCCTGTGACCCAACCACTTAATGAAGTGAAATTAATTTACAGTAATAGGAAATTCTCAGAACTACATGAAAGCACAAGCTTTAATATAGGAAGAACAAATGGCCTTTTCATGCAAGGCTGACCACAAGCATTGTAAAGAAATCTGAAAGATCCTTCTACCTTTTAAAGTAGGTATAGTATTAACTGAAACAATATACTGCAGTAAATATGATAAATCACAGAACACTCTTTGGAACAGAAAGCGCCAACATTATTTTCTCCTTTTGTCACACAGCAGAATTTTCTCATGGAATAATGGGTGTAAGCTAGGGCATAGGAAGTTCCACCTCAACATGAGGAGAAACTTATTGTGAGGTTGGTGGAGCACTGGCCCAGGCTGCCCAGCTGGGCTGTGGAGCCTCCTTCCCTGGAGACTCAAAACCAGCCTGGATGCATTCCTGTGTGGCATGCCCTAGGTGACCTTGCTTTGGCAGGGGGGTTGGACTCGATGATCTCCAGAGGTCCCTTCCAATCCCTAACATTCTCTGATTCTATGCATACAGCCTAAATCGGTCAAACAATCTGTTGCCTTTGTCACAGAAGATGTCTATTCCATACACATGCAAGTTACATGGGAAGACCCATACAGCAGACAAGCAATCACATTCCTTTGCAAACGCAATGCAAACTCAAGCCTCTTTGGGGTCCTTAGACAACCTAACTCTGATTCACAGACAGACAGTGAGATATATTAAGAAGAGTCTTTACCAGGCACCAAATTATTCATATTCAAGGATAACCCAGTATTCTCTCTCCCCTCCCTGTATTCGTTTGCTTGCTCAAATAAACTGAAAATCTCCTTCATTTACTTGATAATAGAAATTCGTCCTTTGAAAAACTGGTTTTCAAAACTACTGTTTCATTTATTTTCTGGAATTGCCTCTAAATTGTAAGTCAAATCTGGTGTATATTCACTAAACCTGAACATGATGTGTTGGTTTAGCACTGTGTTCAAAGTAATCTCAGGAATCATAAGAGATAAATATAAAGAAACTTTGTCTAATAGAAGACAGCAGCTCAGAAAATGCATACCATGAAAAATATTTCATTACTATGAATAATTAACAGAAGACAGATGCGAATCTAAAAGGAGTTAACTGATGGGTAGTTCAAACCAGTAATTTTAATTTTTACAAATCTCAAAAATCCCAGGAAAATCCAAAGTATTAATAGCTCTAAATAATAAAAAGTACACAAGATACAGCTGCCTATCTTGGGGTACAAAGTTCTCATTTTAAATGTAAATAGAAAACCTTAAATCAATCTCACCATTTAAAAGAATCAACTTTACCAACTGAACTAGTCCAGAACTTTGTTTGCATAAAAGTTTAAAATAAGTAATTCCTGTTATGATTAGCCTTACAATGCTCCACATAGTTTTATCTCATTACAACGTGGGCATCATCCACCACCAACGGAAACAGATCATCTTACAGCAGAAAAGTCACAAACCCCAGAATATTAGAAAGCTGTAGAGAAAACAGGGTCCCTTCTGTGCCTCATGCTCACTATAAAAAGCAAAAAAAAAGGCAAGACTGGACTGAAGAAGAGAATCATGAAAATATATGAAGTTCAGTGATTGTGGACACAGATCATATGTAGGCAGTTGTATCTGATTGCTAATGGGTAAAGTGTAATGTCTTCAGAAATCCATTTATGATTTTAGAAGGTTCCTAGTTTAAATATTTAGGAGGCAATTCCTGAATCCTGGTGAGCCTGCACCTTGGTAACAGTCTGAGACAGTGACTTAGCTATACAGGGAAGCTGATGTTGCCTTCAGATCCTGCACAAGGGAAGAAAAGAAAGTGAAATTTCTCTAACTTGTTTTCATCAAGATCATCAGAATACCTCCAGAACCACAGAATAACCAGCAGAAAGCCAACTCCCCCTTTCACCATAGCTCTGACGACTACTAGCTTTGACCTGAAAGAGACAGTTGCTCTGTTTTCTCAGATTAGAGCTTCAATCCTACACCTGAAGCACGTTCCTAAAAACAGCTTGGTCAAATGCATTATATAATAGGAGAACTCATTAGGAGCACTAACGGCTTCATCTTTTACAAGATCTGCAAAAACAGCTAAAAAAAAAAGATAGTGCTGATAATCTAGAAGACTTTTCCATGCATCATCTGGACAAAAATTACATGACTCTCTGTTCAAGTTACTGCTCAGACATGGTGGTCTGTAGCTGATCACCTTTCAAATACGTCTATGAAAGTTTATACCTCCCAAGAGTTTTAATATTTACCACCTGTATGCTTGATACTCTGAAATGTCAAGGCCATGGAAAATTTGCTGCTTGATTGCTCAGAAATATAAATGAATATAGATATTATCTGCTCACATACACATATTTTAATGTGTTTGTGCACATACATCTTTTCTTACTCTTTGAAACCTTTGGTAGGGAGCAATACAGAATTTATAGTGAGCATTGTGCCTTCCAGAGAGAAAATTATGTTCCAAATTACATTCTAGTATTATTAAATAGTTTTAAAAATATTTCATTATTCTCCAGCTCCTCTTTGTTTTTTGAATATCCCCAATTTTGACTTTTACTCCATTACACAATTATAACGAATTTGCAACTAACCACACAAACACTGCAGGGAAACGTTCGTAAGCCTGGGTTAGTGGCAAGAGTGAACAGCAGCACTCTGCTGTTTCTGAATGACACCGAGGTACAAAGTGTTCTGGTTAACATTTTAGAGCTCTCTCCTCCCAGTGGCAGGAAGCAACACTGGAGAGAACAGGAAAATTCAGGTTATTAAGAGACAGCTCTGTAGCTGGTGTCACCATTACAATTTTGGGTTGTTTGACAATGGGATGACCTCTACAGCACCAGGTTTGTGGACACCTAATGGGAATCACCTTTCTCAAAGGGGCAAGAGAGTCTGCACAAGAGATGGCAGGGCTGATTGACAGGGCTTTAAACTAGAGAAGAAGGTGGAGGGGCATGCACCCAGACTAGCTAGAGGTGGCCATGGGTGTCATATAGCAGCACTTGTGGGGCAGCATGGTGACATTTTTGAGAACCAGAAGGTCTTCCACCCTCCAAGGGCAAAAACTCTACAGTCAACCTCCTCTCCGAAATGCTTATACACCAATGCATGCAGCATGGGGAATAAGCAGGAGGAACTGGAGATCTATGTATGGTCACTGGGCCATGATCTCACTGCAGTTACTGAGACATGGTGAAAGAGCTCACATGACTGGAATCTTGTCATGGACAG
>JANHFX010023854.1:0-18761 GCA_027560015.1 Chloroceryle amazona
TTCTTTAAAGAGGGCTTGCTTGCTGTCCTCCCAAGATGAGCCGGACTGAACTGCTGACAACAGCAGAGACATAAGTGCTCTTCATTGAATAAAACCTGTCTTCAGGGGCTGAGCTCACTCTCCCCATCCTTGGACCACTGATTTCAGTTGGAATCTTCCCGTGACATGGGATAGGACGTCCTGAACATCCTCTGGAGCAGGAAGAGTTGAGAAACCTCAGCACTGCAGTGTTGGGGCCATTGTGAGTCAGATCAGCTTGAGAAGGGAGACAATCCCTACTCCCTAACACAGGCCACCAATACACTTGCAGGGCTCAATGTTTCCCTGTGTTCCTCAAACCAGACTTTTAAAAAAAGCTCAGCAGAAATGATGGTGTATGCCAAGTGTCAGGATCCCTGCAGAGCTGTGCTCCAGGTTCCCCAGATTCTCCTGTAAACCAAGGAGGCTGACGCTCTGCTCTGGGCTTGGAGATTGCCATTTCTCAGGGCAACCCTAGGGTTGTTTGTTGTGCCACACTTTGAAAAGCAAATATGGTTTTGGTTTGTTTTGTTCTGTTTCATTCCTGCTGATGCCAAATGCCAGCAGTAGGCACAGGGAGTGCTGCAGGGAGAAGCCAACAGCTAATGCTGAGGGAAGGATTCTGGAGGTAGCACGCTCACAAAAAGATGGTTAATAACATTTTGCAGAAAAAAAATAAATAAATCTTCTCTAGCACACAGTGCCCTGCACGGAGGTAATTTTCCAGAGAGGCAGAGGGGGAAGAGCAGCAATGGTACAAAGGAGGGTATTTGAACTCATTCTGCAGGCAGAATTTCTTGGCTCAGTAACAGATCAATGTAGAAGTTGCTTCCCAGTAGAATGGAGCAGGGAGGGGATGGTGTTCCAGAAAGTGCCCCTCGCTGCCAGCAGCAAGAGGGGAAATCAGTGCAGCCCACAGGAGATGTGAGGCTGTGCAGAGAGGGTTAGGACCAGCATTGCTCAGAGCCTTTCTGTACCACTGCTCCTGCCAGAGTCAGCAGTGAAATGCCCATTGATTGCAGGGGGGAGAGAATCACAGAGATGCTGGGGTCTTGTGAAAACCCAACCAGTTCTCTCAGGACTCTTCCAGCACAGCTTTGTCAAAGGTTTCTGTTTGCTTCCTGATGCTTTTTGCGCTACCGTAAGGAGTGCTGGTGGAGCAGGTCTTTCAGCAAACCCTGCTGCAGTCTGTGCTGCAGCTTTTCAGAAGGACCCCATGGATTGCAGGTATCTCATGAGCCTTTTTTTCATGGCCTGACTTTCTCTGCTCTCCACTCTGGCCTTCATTCCCTGTCTCCCACAGGCTTGTCCTGCTTCCACAACAGTTCAGGAAGCCATGAGCTGGCAAAGTCATGGTAGGAACATCAACCTTACACATGTGGGTGCACATCCATCCACCCAGCACATGACTCCCTGTTCTCATCATCTCAAAAATACAGGGTCACAGGTTGGGACACCCCACTCAGCAGCACGGTCAGTTTCTGAGCTGAAGAAAGGGAGATGATATCTCTGTAGGGGAAATGTGAGGGAAAGATCCTAGAAACAATCTCAAAAGCCACTACTGCCCAAATGAGCAAGAGCCTCAAGTCCCCAGGCCCGGGGTGGTTTATCGGTGCCGTTCCAGGTGCTCTCTCCAGCCTGAGCACTCGCTGCACTGACTCACGGCTGTGGACCCAGCCAGTCTCCCCACACAGCCATTAATTCATCCTCATTGTGCCTACTCCATGTGAGACATCTAAAGCTCCCGGAAGAAGTGTGTTTTGATGGCAATATCCATTTATAGCTGTAGCGTGGAGATGAGGAGCAACTCCTGGGAGCAGAGCTGGGTTGCCCCCAGGGCTGGGCTCTGCCAAGGGAGGAGAGGCAGCAGCCAAGCCAGAGGCAGGGCTGGGTCTGTAATCCTGCTGGGGTGACTATTTTTAAAATCCAGGTTAGGGATTCAGATTAGCATCCTAAGGCTCTGTAGGAGGATTTCCCCTGCTTGAAAAAGGAGTCTGGGCTTTTGCTGCTTTACAAAGAGTTACCTGCATTGTAGAGCAAGGCTGTGTCTATTTAAGGAGGTTGGTGTCCTGGAAGGAAGAGGTTAAGCGAGGAAAGTGTGTGGGTAAAAAAGAGCAAGTGGTACCCACAGCACTGCCAGCCACCCTGTGTAGTACCCACTGTTCCAGCCTTTGTTCACAGAGGGATTATCCAGCACACCCTTTATGTTTTAGGCAAGATGTGGGGGCCTGGGGTCAACTTTGCAACATCCCCTCTGCACTAGGGGGTTACAGAAGCTCTCAAGGAAAACCACCGAGTGCTGAAGCAGTTTCCCAGGCTGGCAAAAACCTGCTGGTCTCTGCAAGGTCCCAGTGCAGCCCCAGAGGTGCAGCTCAGGATCCCATTCCTCACCTGGCTGTAGCACAAACCACAGGGGTTCCTGGTGGTCCCTCTGCGCTCCAGCAGCACTGCCTGGCAGCAGAGCCACCTGAATTAGGAGCTATTGAAACCACATCCATATGGGTGCAAGATATGATTGGCCCACACCAGCCACATCGCAGTGCCTGTGTGGATGATCCAGAACACTGGGATAAAGCTGAGTTAATCAGGGATGTTCAGAGAGCTAACACATCCCTCCTAGCGCGGGTGGGGATGTTGGATGTGTTACCCTCCGAGGTTCGTAGAATAGCAGCAGTAGCAACGTGCTGTTCCTGCTTTGCTGAAAGGCTGTGGATTTAATTTCTACTGCTAAGTAGTGCTATTTGCAAACCCGTGGAGGGTACAGAGCAGATTTCTAGGACATGGGCTTGTATATATTCATCCTTTTCATCCGACGCTCTTGACCTTGGGGTATAATGTATTCTTGTGTACCTTTGTACAATACCCTTTGCTAGACAAGCGAGGTGAAAAGATGAGCCAAAGGTTGTGGTACTGATCTGGATTTGGGAGGCACGGGTTTAATTCCCTGTCCTTACACAGACTTCTTGTGACAAAATCTCGCATAATAAAAACCTTCAGGAAACGAGGTCCAGCAAGAATGATGCAGCAACTGGGAAAAAAAAAGGCATTTGCAAAAGGTACAAAACATCCTGAGGCGCTTGGTTGTTAAACTTCAAGCACTGTGTCTTGCCTAGAGGTCTGCAGAGCTTGTGTGTGTGTGTACGCTTGGCCTTCAGGTCTGCTCAGCTGCAAACAGTCTGAATAATGAAGCTGGACATTTTTTGGCTGCATGGATCAAATAGCAACGGTTGTGACTGCAAATTAATAAAAGACAGGGAAAGAAAGAACATAAAAGGTTGTTTTTCAAGCACTGGCTGCCAGAATCTCTTCACAGGGCAAAGGTGGGTCAGGCAAGGCAGCGGCTGGGTCGGGATAAATCCTCCTGGGATGTCTCTGTTCCCGTCCCATTCCAGAATAGTTCACACGATGGCTGCTCCCAGGGAATGGTGGGAACCCCGAGCAGATAGGTCCTGACAATCCATTGATTTATTTATTTTCCCAAACTCCAGAATACACTTTCAAAGAATTTCCTAACATGGCTGTAATAATTTCTACAGGCAGGCAGCTCTAACTGAATTTTGAAGGCTGATCTCCCCTTCAGAGGTGGCAGAAGGGTTATTTTGAAGCGGCACGTGCAGGCAGCAGGCTGAATGTATTTGTTGCCAGTCCAGTGCAGAACCCAGTGCAGAACCCAGTGCAGCCGGGGTGGACTGGACTCTTTTTGGTTATCCCCGAAGAGGAACAAAGGGCTGAGAGAGTCAAAGAGACTGCAGCGAGTATTTTGGGGAAGAGCAACATTTCATTCCACTCACTCCAGTTCTTCAGGTCCATGCTCCCTGGAGGGGAGGATAGGCAGGACAGGGCAGGAGTATCCTTCAAATACCCTTAGTTTCTGTGCAGAGTGTTTGCTTTCTTCATTGCCAAAGGTCCACCCAACCCTGGCCGCCATACCAACACTTGTGTATGATCAGATCCAGCCACAGGAGGGGGACAAAGATGCACTTGGTGAGAAATTTGTATCATGTAAGAGATTTAATTGAACCTCCAACTACAAGGCAGTGGGGCTTCATTCCTGTAGGCATTGGATCAGGGGCCGTGCTTTTCAGTCCTGAGTGTTCCCAGTCCTGCTGTGCAGACACAGCAGATCCTCATGACAGGGACTATGCTGTCTTGTTTGCCAAGCTCTTCAGATAATGTTATCATCACAGGAAACAAGGGTGAGTAATAATCCAGTCGATACAGAAGCAAGTGGGAAGTGGTTTGAGAGGGATGTTTTTACCAACAGGAGATGTTGGCTCTGCCCTTGGCACTGGCAGGTGGGGAGGTCTCCTGTGTCAGATGGTCTGTCTAAGCCTCCCCTCTTCCAGCTCAGTATGAGCTGTGGCTGCCCCTAACCTGAAGCGTGGGCAGGACGTGGCTGGTCCTTCTCCACTGAGTCTCACCAGCACTGAACAGTCAGGTGTTGATGCCTACACCAGCCCATCCATACAGCATGGGGTCCTGGAGGGAGACAGCAAACATTGTCCAGTCTGTAACACAGAATCACAAATTGGTGGAGGTTGGAAGAGACCTCTGGGGATCATCTGGTGCCACCCCTCCTGCCCCAGTAGGGTCACCCAGAGCAGGGGGCCCAGCAGCGCAGTGTCCAGGCAGGGTTGGAATCTCCAGAGGAGACTCCACAACCCCTCTGGGCAGCCTGGAACAGGCTCCAACACCCTCACACCAAAGAAGTTTTTCCTTATGTTTACGTGGGACTTCCTCTGTTCCTGTTTGTGCCCATTGCCTCTTGTCCTGTAGTTGGGCACCACTGACAAGAGTCTGGCCCCATCCTCTTGCCCCCCAGGGGCCCTTTAGCTCTTGCTCAGCATTGCTCAGCTCCCCTCTCAGGCTGCTCTTCTCCAATCTAACCAGCCCCAGTGCTCTCAGCCTTTCCTTGACACAGAGATGCTCCAGCCCCTCAGCATCTTCACAGCCTCTGCTGGACTCTCTCCAGCAGCTCCTTCTCTCTCTTGAACCAGGGACCCTGCGAGTAGACCCAGTACTCCAGATGTGGCCTCACCGGGGTAGAGCAGAATGAGAGAACTTCCCTTGATCTGCTGTCCCATTCTTCTTAATGCATCCCAGGAGACCATTGGTCTCCATGGCCCCAAGAGCACACTGCTGGCTCATGATTAATAGTTTGCTGTCCACCAGGACTCCCAGGTTCTTCTCCATGGAGCTGCTTTCCAGCAGGTCACCCCCTGGCCTGTACTGGTACAGAGGGTTATCCCTCCCCAGGTGCAGGACCCTACACTTGCCCTTGTTGAACTCATTAAACACGTTAGTTGAAGAGCTACCCTTGATGTGTGTGAACTGCACCTTTGCCCAGTGGGTGTACAGCAGGCCCAGCGCTGCTGGCTGAAGTGAAGGCAGCGTCTTGCAGGGCTGCAGCCAGAGCAGCAGGCAGCTGGGGCTGGAGCAGCTTAGCAGTAGGGAGAGCAGGTGGCCGAGCAGCAGGGAGGAAGACTTGCCAACCACACACATCACTAGGATCCTGAAAGGAAACAATTTGTTTAACTAGTCTGCCAAATAATATCTATATTATGAATGCACCAAACATTGCTTCTTCCTCCTCGCTGGAGGGTTCTTGCTTCCAGGATGAACATGTTGTTTTCTCCAGTTCATAGCTAGGGAAAGATTGGGAAGAGCTGCCAAAGCCCCTGCGGCTGCTCTGCCAGAAGCGAGTGAGTCTTTGCTGTGAGTTGGGGAAGGTGGAGGGTGGGTTTGTGCTCCTGTGTAACACCCCAGCTTTCCTGGGGCCAGGTTTGCTCAGTCTGTCCGAGAGTCTTTATTCATCTTCTCTCAGCTTTGAATTTGCACTTGTTTGTCCCTGTTTTGGGGAGCTCCAGGGTGCGTGGCAAACATCTGGGGAAGAGCTGCTTCCCAGCTGGTCCCTGTGGCTACCACTTGAGCCTGATGTTCTCCTAAAAGGCCTCAAGGATGGATTTTCAAGTGCTCACAACCCACATCTAAGGCCAACTCCTGAGTTAATTTAGGGTCCTAAATCACCAAATTCCTGGGGTTTGTCTGGAGCTGTTCAATATGGGTCGTGTCCATACTCGGAGCTTTGGATCTAATATTATTTAGTGTGTGTGTTGGGGAGCTGTTTGAACGGGGGCCTCAGTACACCAGAGGAGCAGTGAACACCTAGAAGGCTGCAGAGGGAAGGTGACAGTAGGTGTGCAGAGGTGTGCGAGCGCTGTAGAGCTGTGGTACTTCAGCACTACAGTAACTAAGCATCTGCACTCCGGATCCCTCAGAAAAATGAAAAGTGAACTGTCCAAAACCAGATAATGTCCAAGCTGCAGCCAGCTTCTCTGATTTTCCCTGACAGGGTTGAAAAGGAAAATTGATGTGGAGATGGATGTGACATATGACTTACAAGGGCATTAGTGTGACTCTAGAAAAACATTCATAGCAGCGTAAGAAAAATAAACAGAGTGGAAAAGTATTTATGGATCTACTCTGACTTAAACAGTCACCAAAACAATTCCCTTTTCTGTCTCCCACGGGAAAAAAAATGAATCTTGGAAACATAATAAAACCAGCAACTTGAGCACTGCCTCTTGCCTGGCATTTACAGGCTTTCTGGAGCTTGAAAAAGTCTGCTCGTGCCTGAATGTAGACAGGGCCAAGTGAATGCACGCTCGCTGATCTTTGCAGGAACTGAGGTGCTTTCCCTGCTCTGTCAAAATGCATTTGGGGTCGGTGGTTTGCAGGTGGGTGGGATGGGAAGGTGGAGAGAAGAGCTGGAGGGTTTGGAAGTGGCATAACCAGGCAGGCAGCTTCCCCTCTTTCCCAGTTGCCCTTTCCCATTGTGACTGCAGAGATCTCTTCCTCTAGTGCTTCAGCTTCACTTAACTCTCCCTTTGATCAGTGTTTATAGTAATGGAGCTTGGTATGAGCTCTAATATCCCTAAATGCTGTAAATATATATCTATAAACACTAAACAAAACATTCCCTATGTAATAAACAGAGACCAGGCAAGGCAGATGCAGCAACAATTCTCAAGGACTTTGAAGTTAAAAGCCTTGCTCTGTAAATGGAAGAGCTTTTGTAAGTCAAACTAAAAGTCTCATTAACACGAAACTTCCATGATCAGAAACCTGACTAGTTCAGTGAGAATCCCCACAGACAAGAGTATTTAGCACACTTTCTAATTAAAAGAAGAGAATTATGGTACAGCAGTTAAAATATGTTTTATACGTGCCTAGGAAATCCTCAGTAGATGGTGTATGTGGAGATGTGCTGCCAGGGCTCTTTACAAATGGGACACAAGCAAAGCAAAGTACAACCAGGCAGAAAGAACTACCTGAGAGTCTCCTGTGGTTTTCTCTGCGTGCTGGGACATTGTCACCTTGGGTAAGAAAGCAGGATCAAGCCTGATCTTTCTTGGGCGCTGCAGAAAGTCCAGCTCTTCTGGATGATTCCCCTCCAGACCTGAACTGGACATTGCTCAGGCACTACCAAGGTCTCACATGAAGAGTGTGCCACTGTGATATTTCTTATCATGTGTGTGCTATCTGAAGGATCTCTGCTGATGGTTGCTCCTGGCCTGCTGGCAGTGGCTGGGATGGGCCAGCTGAAGTCCCTGCAGCCCTTCCTGGTGAACAGAGGCTCTTAAAAATGAATAGATATTGATAAACCTGTCCCACGACAGGCAGCAGTTTAGGGTTCTGCTGTAATTAGTTGATGCTCCTTCTCATACCACTGCTGGTGAACACTAGACCTGGACCAGGATTTGTCCTGTGCCGAGTGAAGCGTTAGGAAAGGGCTGTGTGTTTGTGGAAGCCAAGATTTGCCCAATTCTGGGACATCGGGGATCTTCTGGTGAAGTTTTGTAATCGGAGGTAGGAGGACATCTCTGAACAAGGAGTGACAACATTTAATAAAATGATTTCTTTATTGGGGCACAGTGAGTGGGAGGAATAAATTAGACCCATAGTCCATTTATATATTAATTCTGATAATTCAGTTTGCTTAAAGCCAGCTTTTGTTTCAATTTCCTGCACTTTTTAGAAGGTGAGAACTTCAACTAAAACTAAATATTTTACTTTAAAAAGTAAAAAAAAAATGAAAGTAAAAAAAAAGTAATTATGCATCCAAGAGGCCATGGATTTTTTTTAAAAAATGGATTTTTAAAAGTATTTTTCCAACATAAAAAAAATACTCATTTCAGCTTGTTACCAAATGAAAACCCATCCCCTTTTTCACACGTGCCAACTGAAACATCATTTATTGTGTGGCTCTGGTGTCAGGACTGGTGGCCTCCCTAAGTTCCTCTTTGAGAGCTCATCTGAATTCAAAAGCAAAGCTCCTGATGAGTTCATTAGGTTAAATAGTCTGCTTTTTCAGGTTAAATATTCTGCTTTTTGTCACTCTGCCTTTTCCTTTGAGTACCGTGCCCCTCTTTCTGCCCTCAGCTCTTTTATACTCTTTTCCTGGCTTCTTAATACTTGCTGTGCCCTGCTTGAGCCCAGCCTGCCTGGGTGGGTGGTGCAGCCTTTTGTCAGAAGAAGAATCTCGAATTCTGGGTGTGGAATTTGTCTCCCCTCGGTAGTGTGCAAGGGAGGTGTCCTGACTTAGGTACTGGCAGAGGAACCTGATGTCCTGAAGCGCTGCTCTGCCTGTCATACCACCAGGAAATGCCACGAGAACCACGTATGTAAAGGACCAGAGTTATAAAGGGCTTCTTTATAGCACTTGAAAACTGAGTGGTCATTCCTGCAGCTATATGGAAGCAGGGATGTCAGGAAAATCAACTAGAGTTTTGGGGTTTAGGATGCATTGCAAAGCCTACGGTTAATGGAAATGTGTTTTGAGGATGCTTTGTGTTCAGAGCCAAGTCCCAACGCTCTCCCTTCCTCGGGCAAAGACTCCCTGGCTGCAGCTGCAGCTGAGCCTGTATCTTTGCTCAGGCAAACCCTGGGAGGTAAGGCAACTGAAACTCACTTGAGTTTTGCAGGTACACAGCCCTGAGTGGATTATCATTACACTCAGGACTACAACTACTTGTGCTTGCTTTGTTTTCCTCATGCTAATACAGCACTGATTTTTGGAAACAGGAGGTTAAATATTTCATTACCACTTAAATCCAGCACATCACAGTCATTTGAAACATGGTGTTCTCAGGAAAAAAGTTATTGAAGGCTCTGAGATGAAAAGGGAAGGGTGGGCTGAGGCAAAACCTTGATAGCTAGAAAATGAAGTTCTGCTGGCTTTACTTAGGAAGGCTAATTGAAAAGTGGAGAAGGTGGTGAAGCCAATGGGACACAGGAGTGTGAGCTGGGGGTGTTCATGCAAGGAAGGGTTGGCTGGGCACCACTTAACTCACTGCCTCTGCAGCTTCACATGCCTTGTCCAAGCACCTGCATCGCTCTGTATGGAATCATCAGGGCAAGTAGAATTATGTAAAAGAGGTTTTCATTATTCTTTTAGTGATAGCAGTATTATTATTTTAATGAGAGGTTTATTCATTATTATTACTGCTCTGTTTTATTAGCCTGTGCTACCATTTGTTTAAGGAACTGCCTTGTGAGCTGTAAGAGAGAAGTGAATTACTCCGAGTCAGACTGACTTCAGTTTACTGGTAGGAGTCACAAAAGAATTGACTGGGTTTATGTTCTCAGTGAAGTTGCAACAAAATTATGGCTTTTTGCAAACGTGGAAGCTGCCTGCATGATATGAAAGGTGTTTCTGTGGTGTATTCCCCTTGAATTTGGCAGAAAACAGGTTTTTCTGCTATCAGTTTGACTGGGTCTCTTAATGAACAGCTGTTCCTCATTGGCAGCCACCAGTTTCTTGTGGATTATTTCTGAAACAGCAAGAGACAGCAGCAGTCATTTCTGTTACCCTTGACTAAAGGCTGCCTGTCAAAATGTTTCCTCAGTCTCTTGTAGTGAGGATTAGGTTATTTTTTTTCCCTGTGCATGAGAAGTTAGGTGATTTCAAAGGATTTCCCAGGCTGCTTCAGGATTCCTCCCAAAAGTCTGATTTGTGAATTTTATGAACAAAGAAAAGAAGTGTTGTTCGGAGCAACAAAAACTTTTCCTTCCGGTGAGCCATAATCCTTTATCTTACCTTTGACATCCTTTAAATGCCTTCTTTTTTGGTGCAAAATTAAGACTGTGGTTTTTTTTAGATGTTATTTCAAAGCAGCAAGTTAAAAGTCTGAAAGTCACATTTTGAGAATGTGGAATTAAGATGTTTCTGAAACTCTGAGCCATATTGGGTGAAATATTTATCAGACTAGACCTTTCTAGGGCTGGCTTTGCATGAATGACAGACTACAAGCAGATGTATTTTGAAACTGTTTTATTTTAAAGGTAGCAATGCAAAAGCAGTGCTATTTTGGGAAGCTCCTTTCTGTGAGAGCTTCTGCTGCAATCAGGAGCTGTGTGGCAGTACTTTCAATGTAGGTAGCGCTGAGTCAAGGTTGGAGACTGGTGTCCCACTTAGTTTCTCACCAGTGAACTGTTGCGACTTCCCCTTTTTCTCTTTCTGCTCTGGATGTGCTTAATCAGGGTTTGTAATTGAGAAGGAAGGAGGAGAACAGACTCCACAAGACTTTGTGAAGTACAAACACCAGAGGAATCCCTTTGCTTCAGGCTTCTATGAGAGAGGGAAAGGTGAGCGCACAGCAGGATCAAACCAGAAGCTTCCCAGGCATTTCTTGGGGTAAATGGTGATGAGTTTCTAGCAGCATTTCCATCTCCTCTACCTGATGTTGAAGAAGGTGTTTACATCCTACTTATTTGGTGTTGTCAAGGGTTTATCAGCTGGCACCCTCCCCACCCTGGGTAATAGTCTGAGAAACATCAGTGCTGTTTGGGAAGTTGAGGCTGCTCTTAGGGTTACATCTGTTCTTTATTTGGTCCCTGAATGCTTCCAGCAGCCAGGATCATCCTCAGTCTCCTCCTCAAGTCTCTTTCTGCTTTGCTTTTCCCCAGTATACTCTACAGCTGGCTAAGACAGTTTTCTTTTTGCTAGCAATTTCACAATATATTTGAAATTCCAATATAATTAAATAAACCAGTGCTGAAACCCCCCAAAGAACAATTATCTTTTCTGTGAAATACTCCCGGCAGAAATCTTGGAAAACTTACATGTAATTAGTACATCGAGCAGCATTAAATACAATACATTAGGGCTTGCAACGCCGACTTCTCCAGGATTCCAGTTGACCAGCGAAAGCAGATTTGTGAGCAGTGTGCAGACTGACTGGTTTTATACATTTACACACTGTTAACCTAATGATTGTAAAGCTATTTAAAGTTTACTCCAGTCTCCAATACGCTTGCTAGGCTGTTCTCCTCCTTATCCAGCATGCTTCACCCTTTAAATGGCTTTTCTCTGGCATCTGTATTATCAGGGGGGAAGAATGGACTTAGAGGTTAGAGCACTGGACCCAAACTTGGCAGAACTGGATTAACTGCATGGCTGAGCTGTGGGCTTCCAGAGGATGAATCATTTCAATGGTATCTGGGCCCCCAAATGGTAGTCAGAGTTATTCCAAACTACTTGCACCAACCCTCGTTGATTCCAGTTGTTCTAGGTGTCCAAAGCATCAAAAGTGGACTGACAAGATAGGAGCCTGACCTGGGGTATAATGAATTCAACGGGAAGACAAAATCGGTTGCTGTGTGTGAGGTGCTGACTGAAGCCAGAGCTGTCCCCTTTCTAAGCACAGCTCAGGTGCAAAGCCAAGAGCACTGCTCTGAAGCCTGGCAGTATTTGTGCCAGAGGGTGCTGAGCTGGCAGCTCTCTTGCACTTCCGAAAGAGAAACATTTGCCAAGAGGGATCACAGCCCGAGGAGTTGTTAGTTCTTCTAGCAGCGGGTCGTGTTGTCTTTTGTTTTTCCAAGTGCATACATATGTGCCTCCATGCTGAAGAAAAATGGCCTCAGATATCCTATAGCTCTGATTCAGAGCAGCCAATGCGCCCAGTTACCAGGAGGATGTCTCCTGGGGGAAAAAAAGAAACGTGCTGATAGGGAGATTTCTTACTTAGATATTTGGAGTCATTTTTATCACAAAGGAGGAAGAACAAGCCACGCGTGACAGGTATTAGACATGTTACTTAATTCACTACTGGAAAGTGCCCAAGCATTAGGATGAGCAGGGAGATGTGTGAGAACTGATGTAAACCAGAATATTAACACTAGAATGGGAGCACTACTCTATCTTGAAAGTGCCCCTAGTGAATATTTTCAAAGGTAAAAGATGATGTGGATCCCCAGTGTATTAAAATCCAGAGAGGGAGACTAGTCTGAAAACAGGTTTTGTTAGGAAGATGGTCCTTGGGGACAGCGGTGAGGCTGGGGATGTGCTGGTCTCTTGTCCTGTGGCTGAGCTTCCCAGCTGCCAGCAGAGCTGGCACAACCCTTCCCAGCTGCCCAGCTCCTGTGTGCTCCCTTCCAGCTTCCCAGCATCACAAAATGATCCAGATTTGTTTCTGGTAACAAATGTTGAATGACTCCTTTGGAGAGTTGTTGGGTTGCTATTGCTGAACATCCAGCAGGAGTGAAAATGGTGATGGAGTCACTGTTGGAATAGAGGCTAGAAACCCTTTGCTGGAAAAATGTGTAATGCCCTTTTAAAGGGAGCCACGTAACGCACACGCTGTCCTAAAATGGGGTTTAACAGTGGAGTAAACGGGAGGGTCTGGGCAGGACGGTGCAGACACAGAGAGCTGTGAGCTCTGAGGAAACCCTGGCATGGACAGTCTCCACTGCTCTGCACAGGCACAAAGGCACAGCCAGGGGCTGCCACCATCGCAGCTGCCCCAAGGCAGTGAGGGTGCAAGAAAAGCAGTGGCAAAGCCGCGAGACAGCGACAGCCAAATCAGGTACGAGCTGTAGCAGAGCACAGACCTACAGGTAACATGGGGCTCAAGGACCACTAATCCTGCAGCTTGTGAAAGAAGACACCTTCCAGGAGGTATCAGAGGAACTTTTTTGTTATTGGAAAGCCTCGAAGAGATGGGGAACGCTCCAGGCAGCAGAGTAAAGACTAATTAAAGAGTTATTGTAGCACTGAGAAGGGAAGTTAATAACAGCAGTTAAACAAAGCCCCTTAACAGTATGTAGTCATTTAGTAGTGATGGGTACCTTCTCAACCTGCTGACTATGAGGTGATGGCTTTACAGGACTATATTAAAGAAAATACCAAGTCCTACGGATAAAAAGAAATGTATTTCGAGTGGTTGTTCCACCTCTGTCTTGGCCTTTAGCAAAGAGTGACCCCCACACCAAGACAGCATGCACCAGTGGACAGAAGATATTACTGTGCTGTGGTTGCCAGATGCAAGCTGGATGCCAACCCCTGCCACACCTCAGGGTAATTCTGTGCATGGATGGGGCCTTTTGCACCGCTGCTGTGTTTGAGCAGGAGCTCCCTGGCTAAGCCTCCCTGTGAGCAGCCGAATTGTCTCCTGGGTTCTCTTTGGCCCTCTGATGTGTGAACACAGAGTGACAGTGAGGATCCAGCTCTTCTAGCCTGTTAACGTCGTGGATGAAAATACACATTGCTGCCCTTGAGGAAGGGGAATCAGAGGAGTCTGTGATAGGGGAGCATGGCATGGATGAAAGAGGAATGTGAAGGACTTTGAACATGTAAGAGAATGTGAACAGGGGTGATCCCAAAGGAGAAATTCTTCAGGGAATTAGAAGGAAAATAGATGTTAGGGAGGCAGGATTAAAACTGTTTGAAGTTAGAGGGGGAAGCTGGATCTTAGTTTTGATCATGAAACGGCTGAGAGGAGGGTGAGTAATCTGAAATCAAAGTACAGAAGGAAATCAAACCTGAACATTAAACAACCTGCAGATCTCTCCCTTGAAGAGATGAGATCCAAGGACCCAATAAAGCGAGGTGAGGGATTTTCTTAGCTCCTTGCAGAGGGACAGCTGCCACCTGCAGAAGGGTTCAACATTCCCCCTGGTCTGACAGAGAGGGGGAGAGGGCTTGATGTGACCGAGAAAGTCTCACTACAAGCCTTGAAGGAAGAACCAGCAGGTTAGCACCCCTATCCCCACCGGAGCAAAAGGGACGTGTGCAGTAAACTGTTTTAATTCCCTGGCAGAAATCGTGTTTTCTCTCCTCTTAAGTGCCCAGTTCTGGCACTGTCTAAATGGCTGAATAATTTCTTTCTGTGCTGAAGCCCTCGGAACGATGGCCCTGAGTCAGAGGAAAAGTCTTCAGCAGCAAGATCCCTGTTTAAACTGCTGCTGAGCTGTGTGCCTACGTGTGTGCGATGGGGTGGGAAGTGTCCTGCCAAGTTGATGGGCTGGAGCTTCAGAATTAACAATGTTGACTCAGGCCTGAAGACTTTAAAAGAATTTATATCAACAGATTTTAAAGATCTTAAAATATACAGCTTGAGTAGCCTTAGGTTTCTCAGGCAGCTGCCAAATCAAACTGAATAATAAAACAAAACTGAATAATAAAGTGATCACACAGTGTAAGATCAAGACAGGGCCGAGCAAGAGGCACCGCCAGTAATTAGTGGATTGGGAGCAGCCTCCTGACAAGCCTTGCCTTTCTGCTGACGTGCTGAGAACCAAAAACAGCAACAAAATTTCCCCAAATGAAAACAGCTCTTCCCTCACCTCCTGGCTTACTCCCTGTTTACTCCTTTTGCTCTTTACTGGCAGCAAGGCCTGGGTAGGAGAGGTGCCAGGCAGGGCAGATGAGATGTTGCTTGTCCAGAGCAGTAGTGGAAGGGAGAAGAACTGGGAGTGACCCAGGGCCAGATGGAGCCCGTGGGAAGGAGGGTGTCAAAAGAGGGGAAGATCCCAAAGAGGATGGTGCTGCTGGAGATGTGTACCTGGCACCAAAAAGCACTGATGCCTACTTTGAGACTGCTGCCCACACCTCAGAGCTCTGCGTCCTCTTGCCCTCTCCCCAAGGGCTGCCCACATGAGTCCAGTGTCCCCTGCAGCAGCCCAACCTGAGCCCAGCAATTGTTGGCCACCTGCACCCCCACTTCCCCAGGCTATGTCTCCCCTCCACCTTGCACGGAGCCAGATCACCTTCTGTCCTTTCTCCACTTTTTATTACTGGTTTTGTTTAAAAGCCAGCAAAAATCAATATTAAAAGCTTAGTGAGGGGGTTAAAAAAAAAAATAAAAAAATTAATTGCCTCGAGATGCTCGTTGTTCATGATTTGTATTGCAGTGATGCTGCAAAGCCCTAAAAGGCCCAAATAGGAAACTTCAGTTTGCTTTAAAGCTACATATGTTTTGTTTGGGGGCCTAGAGGTTTTTGATGAAAAGATTTCATTTTTTGATAAAAACATTCTGGCAAAAATGAAGCTATTGCGAAAGGGGAACCAATTTTTATTCCTTTTTGGTGACATTTTTCATGGGATAAAATGTAATTCCTGAGAAGCTTTAACTCAGGTCCTTTTTCATTCTTAAAATGTTTCTTTCTCTTTAGGCTCTCAACATCTATTTCCCATTGTCCTTTCAGAGTGCCAGGGCAAATATATCTTTCTATTTTGGTATTGTCAAGAGGTAAGGTTTGTAGGGAAAGGTAATATCTTTTCTGAGAGCAACTGATAGAATGGGGGAAGAAGGGAAAAAAAAAAAAAAAAAGATACTTTTTTTGGTGCATAGAAGCCCTGTCTGGCTTTTTTGTTTATAAATTACCCTTCTATTCTCCCGGAGACCTTGCTGTCTCCACACTGAACTCTTTTAGCTCTAGCATATATACTCAAAAAGCACGCTCATCATTTATCTTTACTGCTACTGCAATCTTCTCGTCACCTCTTGCTTTCTTTCCTTCTGCAGCTACTTACTCTTCTCTGTTTTGCAATTTTCTCAAGTGGCATCTGCAGCTGATATTTTATTACTTGTCTCTGCCTCTTTCTAATCCTCCATTATTTGGGGCATATCCTTTGTTATCTGTGTTAGGCTCTTCTATGCCCTGGGGATATTTATCGCTAATTGATTCCCATAAATGGGAAGGTAAACATTCATTTCTCTAAGAATACTCCTTTTACTTGCAGCAGGACAATCCCTAGAGCTTTTATTCTCTCTTTCTTTCCTTTGTGGTGTTACGCATAGCTGGTTGGAGCTAAAATGGAATAAAGCACACCTCTGGTAAGGTCTGTAGTGCACCAAGCAGCGTGTTCAGGATTTGTGTTGCTGCCTTTGAGACTCCCTGACCACACTGGGAGAAGTAAAAGCTCCCACAGAAGTCAGCATCAGATGTAGCTTCACCTCTGTGAGGGAAATATCCCCTGCAAGCCCTTAATAGTGACAGACAGACTGACTGAGGCTTGGAGAGGAGAGAGGCAATTGGTTTTGTTCAACATTTCCATTAACAACCTGGATGATGGAATAGATAGTATGCTTATTAAATTTACAGGTGGCACCAAGCTAGGAAGGACTGCAAATATATTGGACAACAGGATGAGAATTCAAATGAGTTGAAAAAATCTCAGAAATGGTTTGAGGAAAGAAAAAAGGGAATTAAATCAGAGGCAAGTGCAAGGAATGAAAGTTGGGCTGGAATAATCAATGCAGAGAGGAGGAGGAGGAGGAAGAGGCAGCAGTTCTGCAGAAAGGGACTCCATGAGTAGAGGAAAGTAAAGACTGGACCCGAAGTGCTGCAAGTCTCAGTGTCATGCTCCTGGGAAGAAAAGGCAAATATAGGTAGGACCTCACACGTCAGGCTCCTTTTACAGCAGAATAGGCGGCAGGCTGCGTGTTAGAAAGACTTGATGGGGAGCAGTGTTCAGCTGATGGTGGGGATGCTGAGGAAGAGCATCTCCCAGAGATGAGATGCTTGAGATGATACAGCTGTGGGGCAGGGGAATGAAGCAGCATCTCAAAATCCCTGGGCCCTGTTGCCTCATGCCATGTGCTTTTGCCCTTGTGCTCCACACTCCCACTGCAGGTGACCCGAGGTGTGGAGAGCCTTAACTGCCCATTAGGATCACAGGGGAGCTGTGCAGAGCCCACTCTCCCCCCATCTGGCAGCTCCATGGTCTGCCCCAGCTTCTGGTGCACTCTGCTCTGCTGCCCCGGGCTGTGACCCCAGCCAAGACTGTGCTCTTGGGCGTGAGCATCAGTTTGTCTTGGCAACCTATGGAGCAGTCTGTAGGTAGACCTGGAAAGTAGGCTTTTCTTTCTTTTTTTCCCTTTTATTCTTCTCACTTGAGTAGACAGAACACTTCTGGTAAGAGGAGGATATGAGTTTAACTATTCTGTTGGCCTTGAGGCTTTAGGTATCAAGGAGAGATTATTTCAGAGATCAAACTGAATGCTGATTTGAGGGAGTAGCTCATCCCTTTGGAGTGCTCCAGAAGGAAAAGGGAACATTGTCAGTTCAATCTACTGTGGAATTTATAGTATTAATGATCTGAAGAACACTTTAGGGATTTCTGTCAGATGTCTATTTTAATTTAAACTCTTGGGTGTTTAACTACCCAAAATATTGAGTTCTAGTCATTATAAAAACTAATAACTGGCTTATTTTGCTGCTAATTCAGAAACTGAGGTTAATTATCTATAGTGAAGGGATATGGTACTAATCTGACATCTACCTGAATAAGACACTGTAGTTAATTGATTCCCCATGAAATGACAAAAGATTCCTTCAGAGGGAAAAGATGTTTAGCATTCTGGGCTTTCTGGAAGGTGCTAGATTTTGCCTCTCATGAAAGGCTTTTTTGTTTGGCTTTGTCAGCTGTACCTTATCCTTTTCATATCGTTATTACTCGTTTGTTTTTATGAAAAAAACAGTATTGGGTGATTATGAATTTTCCAGGGGAGAGCCCATTTGTGTCCCTTTGACACACCCTACACCTTTTGTACCAGGTGCTTGCAACAGCGCATCGCCCCACTGGAGTCAGTGGGAATTGTTTGATATCCAGCCCACAAACGTGGGATTGCACCTCTGAACTTGGCATCCGAGTTTGATCCAGACACATGGGGGCTTCAGCAGAGCTGTCTGCTTGCGGGGAGCACATTCAGGCCAGCTGATTGGCCCAGCTGATTTCTCCAAAGATGT
This sequence comes from Chloroceryle amazona, assembly GCA_027560015.1. Classification (NCBI taxonomy): domain Eukaryota; kingdom Metazoa; phylum Chordata; class Aves; order Coraciiformes; family Cerylidae; genus Chloroceryle; species Chloroceryle amazona. Next base: position 18,052 of record JANHFX010023854.1, read on the forward strand.
AGATCTCGGAGTTGAAATTGCTTCCTCGTGCTCTGTCCTGCGTTCTCTCTGCTCTGCCGTTCCTTTTCTCAAGGGCTCTGAATCTCCCCACTCTCCTACTAGTTTATTTAATAAAAATTACTTTCTAAGCCAACTGCAAGCAGCTAAAAAAATTAATTTAAACTTCCCCTAAAGTATATTTGTCAGTGTCCGCTGTTGTAATTCATTACGTTGTATCCTCGCATACCCTGAACATGGCAGTGTCAGAACTCTGATGATGTAGTGCAGCCTCCATGGATAATATATCACGAGAACAGTTTCAGCTTGGATGATATATGAAGCCAGCCTGGGAGGATTTTGAAAATAGACCTAAATTTCAAGAACTTTTTTGTCTAACTTCAAGTGGTTGAAGGCTTCACCTGAAGCATTTACTGAGTATCTGCATTTCCCCCTCCCCCCTTGCCAAGTTAGCAATGTCACGTAACCCACTGGGGCTTTGTACGTTGGCAGACTAAACAGTAGAGCATCTATGTGCCTCACGTCTACCTGCTGCACTTAGATTGCAGTGCTGCCTTGATCTGGTTGTGTTTCAAACAAATTATTAAATGTGATTCTGGTCTAAACTGGACAGCGTGCTGTTCAGATGGTCTTGTGAGTGATGGGATTATGTGTGTAGGTGTGATGGGTGTGATTGTCTTCTACTGCATGGGATCAAACCCTCCCATCTGAAT
>JANHFX010023854.1:18861-37083 GCA_027560015.1 Chloroceryle amazona
AGTGATGGGATTATGTGTGTAGGTGTGATGGGTGTGATTGTCTTCTACTGCATGGGATCAAACCCTCCCATCTGAATGTTGTATTTCCAAGTAGAAGGCATCGTGGTTTTCTAATCGAAATAATTGGGTAGTAGAGAATGTGTTGGGGGGTGTAGCTGGATGTAACTGAATGCAGAGAGCTGGGGTGCCCAAACCAAGAACAGGGGCAATAGCAGCAGGAAGAGGGAGGAAAAAGTGGGAAAGAAAATGGGAGCAACCACTAAGCTTTGCTTGTGGGTAAACAGCTTACCACCAGGGCAGGACTTTCTCTTGAAATTGTTTGGTTTGGTTTTGGTTTGTTTGGGTTTGTTTTGTTTTTTTTTAGTGCAAACTTTAGAAAACTAAAATAGAAACATGAGCAGAGAGCATCTACCTCCTCTCCCCCCCACTTCACATAAAAATGCACTTCCTCTCCTCTCTCCTGCCTCTTTCCAAGTTTTCTGTTCTTTTTTGATGTAGAAGCCACATATTCCAGCCAGTTGTTTTTTTATTGTGAGAGCTGGGGTCTGACTGAACTGTGCAGTTGTGGAAGGGGAGCGTGCAGCGGGCTTTGCCCTGCCGTGTTGAGCCCCATCTGTAGGAAGCAATTCTTGTGCTTTTCAAAGTAACTACCTTCGATTGTCAGAGTTGTGGTAGAGCAAAAAATATCTGAGTGTGTGAGGGAGCATTTAAAACGTTATCTAACAGTAGTAAGCATTTACCCCGACGCAGTGTTCGAACTTAATTACCAGGAAAATGCTATACATTATGAGGATTTAAATCATTTAACAAGCCTTGTGTGAGTCTTAATGCTTTTTTATTACTGCCTTTTTCCTGTGCTTTTTATTTGACAGGACAAAAGCAATAGTTAGCATAGACTCTTGGCACAGGGATCACCTCTTGTTCTGCACAGGATACACTATGCTTTTCATTAGGAGGAAAATGAAGTAGTTTGCTCTGTTGATCACCAAATCTGGGGGGAAGAAAAGACAGAAGCCCCTTTGTAGCCAGCCTGTTTCTGTACAAACTTCAGCAGGGCTCGTGGGGAGGATACTCAGCACCCAAGGAGGTGTCTGTGGTGTGGTAACTCCTGGCATGCATTGAAGTCAGTGGCAGTTTCTGATGATTTATAGGTAGATGTCATGCCACATCTGCACCTGAAGAAACAGCTGTAAGGGGGAAAGGAAGGAGAAATGTTTTAGGCTGAAAGAGCAGATTGAGTGATGGCCTAATGCTTGTTCACCCCTTGTCTAAACTGCTCCACTTGCTAGGGCCATGGTTTGGTTAAAAAAGTGAATCTGACTTCAGGACCGTAAATACCCAATCTCATAGTGGTAACGTGACTTGTAGCAGTGATGCAGCCCAGAGTCGCTCTGCTCATCCACTAACTGAAGAGCTGGAGTACCAGTTAGAGTCTGGCTCCCATTATACCCCTTCCCCAGGCTTGTCTCTCTGGCTCGCAGCCCCTTCTGCCCAGCACAATGCAGCCTGCTGGAGAAGGCTCCAGGCTGGGTGAAGTGAGCCCAGCCCTTGAGGTGCCACCTCGCAGGAGCTCCTGCGGGAGCTGCCGGCCGGAGTTTTGATGTGCGGTACATAAACCTGCCCGAGCAGCTCTGCCACAGCTCCGCTGCTTCGGCTGCTTTATGGGTCACCAGATGTTCCTGCCAGAGGGATGCAATGTGTGCACTCTGTAATGGGTTCGGAGCAATCACTCCACTGAGTAACGACCCTGCACAAATTCTCTGTGTTAAGCATGGATCAAAGGTATAATATATGTGTCTCCCTAGGCAGTAGAGTCCTAATTCCACCTTCTGCTGAAATAGTCTAATTTAGTGTATAAGCTTTTCTGTATGGCCAACCTCTGCAGGGTAAGCTAGGACATGGACCTTCTGAATGTAGAGATTTGGTGATGAGGGGCTCTGCTCTTCTTTTGCTCTTGTAATTAGGTACTGTCCAAGCTCTTGCTTCCAAAAAGGCATTAAAAGTGTGGTGTGGTTTTTTTTTTTTCCATTCTTGTGATCCTTAATATTTTCAATATTCTGATGATTATTCAGTCCTTTTTTTGACTCCTGTGTGAGATGAACACTTCCAATGGCTCCTGTGGCAGTCAGTTTCATGGTTTACATGTTGTGTCAGACTCATTTCCTCAAATCAGTCATAAATTATCGATTCTCCTCCTGGTTCATGTGCCCCCAGCGGGAAACAGTTACAGTGGTGCTGGTTAAATTGGCCCCAGTGCTACAATCCAGTGCAGGTCAGCAAACCCGTGGGTGAAGTATCACTGCAATGGAACAAAGAAGCAGCAGAACTACATTAGCAAACGAATTCATTAAGCATTTGCATTTTCATGGAAATCTGATGCTATTTCATCTAATCAACGATTGTACATTTTTCCCCAAAGTCTTATGTCTCAATCTATAACTGACACACTGTGAAATATCTGAATTCCACTTGAAAGCCCATGGGATCAGTGCTGAATTCCACAGCCTTTTAACATTTGCAATTGCACTAAGATACACACAAATTACTGGGCTTTTTTTCACAGGCTTTTCTGCTGGTTTGGTAGAAGGCATGTTTGCACCAAGTGGAGAATTTTAATTCTCACCCAGAAAACTCTTTGTTCATTTCTGCCAATAACATTATGATCATCTGCAGTTTCAGACTATGTATACATCCAGTACTGGGACTTAACTGTTTCCAGATTTTCTAGTTTCTTACTAAAAAATTAAAGATGAAAAATAGTATTCTCAAAAAATTGTTACAGTTGCTTCTAACTTTTTTACTTAGCATAAGTCTCCAGAATTTCACTTGTGAAATGTCTCTCTGAGATGCTCGGAGCACTGGAAATCACACTTTCTCTTGAACTTAAGTCTAGTCTGCTTTCTAAAACTCAACATCTGCATTTACATTTGCAGACAGACCTGGAGCTGAGCTTGCTCTTACCCCTCTCGCTCCTCCTTTGTTCTCTGCATCACCTTCATTCATTGGCATATGGGCTGATTACCGGGCTGCTCCCTGGCCCATCAGCTTTCTGCTGTCCCCCAGGTGAAATGAGCCCAAGCAAGTTGGGAGAGACTGTTCAAATCTGTTCCACGCAGACTGAGAGGAGCGAAAAGGAAAGCCAGCATTCATCATTCAAAAGATAAACATTTGACAGCACAGCTTGACTATGTCAGGAACACTTCTGTTTTAATAGTACGCCTGCAAGCTTTCAAAACAAGTGTTTACCTGTCACAATAAACAGTTATGAGTGAAGTACACAAAACACACTAAACTTGGAGCTGGCAAGCTTCCAGAAATGCCATGTGCAGTTAAACTCTTGAGCTTGTCATTCCATCCAACATAAATCTCTTCAGTTGTCTTCTGTCTTCCTCAGTGTGTACTGGGGGACTTTTCTGATTGCCTTGGAGACATCTGTCTCGGATGCATACATAGAAAATCCTGGGAAGTGTAGCAAGTGCCTGGAGTTGACAGGCACATTAAGACCTAACTCTTAAACAGCTACGATTAACTCACTAATGGCTCCTGGTGAGACTGGGTGGCTTGTTTTGCTCCCCTGAAAACAAATTAGTTTCTATGCAAAGTACAAATCTCTGCTTGTTAGTGCATTGGCAAGTGGGTGCTGCTGGTGGAAGTGAGGAGTAGAGCGGATGGGGGCAAATGGCTTCACTCCAGTGTTGCATCAGACCCCCCCCAGTTTGGATCTTCTGGTTTCTTCAGAGGAATGAAGAGTCTGGTCTAGTGGCTGGTCTGGCCTGGGATTGAGCCTGACAGGAGAGAAGGTCATAAGTTTGCTTGGCCGGAGTTTTCTTTGGCCATGCCAAGCAATGAGAATTCTCACTTTTTCAGAGATGTTATTTCACTTTGTAAGACTTCCTGCCAAGTCTAACGCTGTGCAGCATACTGGAAAAATAGCTAAAGTCAATAAATACAGCCCATAAAAATAAAGTCTGGCACAACATTTGCACAGGAAACAATTACGTCTTGGTGCTTTTTTTTTTCCTTTTTTTTTTTTTAATGCTGTTTCAATAGCTTAGAGGAAGGCTAGGACAGCAAGAGGAATTTCCTCCTGTATATACATTTAATGGGATGTTTCACTTCTCTGTTGTAGAGTGAAGTAAAGGTCAGCCTTAGGCTGCCAGGTGTAGTCTGACCAGAATGCGCTGGTTAAAATGTCCACCTTCTGCTGGGGAAGCAACAGTTGAAATGAGAGTTGGGAGTCTCAGACCTGGGTTTGGGTTTTGGCTCTTGTGTAAAAGATTTACAAATCAAGTTAATACCGATCGTAAGGGAGACAGTTCTGAAGATAAGGCAGGCAGTTCTACAGCGCTTTTCAAGTCTGCCGGGGGTATGGCTCTTGGGCTTTGGTGAGCTCTTTGTCAAGAAATTCCTGGCTTGTTGTGGAACTGCTGGTCGAAAAGAGAGACTCACACTGCCATCTGCCATCTGGGCACTCACTTGGGACCTCAGTGCAAGCTGCCACGTCTCCTGACTTCCAGGTGAGCACTGTAAGCTCCAGAGAGCTGGTTTTCTCCCTTGCCCTGTGTGGCTTTTCTCAATAGCCGTCCTTCCTCCCTCATGTTAGTCCTTGGGTGCTGTCTTGATTCAAAAGAGACACGCTCAGGGCTGCTGCCGACCAGACCCTTGCTCCTGCCTCTCCCATAGGCAGTGTGGGTGGCCTTCTCCCTTGACTCCCATGCAACGTTTCAAAAGGCCTCGGTTTTGTTCCAAAGCAGAATGTAAAAGGCTTTCAACATCTCCATTAAAAAAACAAAAATTCCAGCATTTGTGCTCCTCGTTTTACTTCCAAGAGCACAGTGAGAAAAGGGAAGGTCTGCCCTTGTTCAGTCCTGGCAAGTCCAATCTAGAGCTGTGTAAAAATGCATCTAAAAAAGGACCTTTCTTCCAATAAATGGCCATTTAATGAATAAAAGAGAAACAATTGAAGTCTGCAGTAATAGAACAATTATGTGCTGTTGTGCGTTCCAGCTGGCTACACATTGAACAGTTCTTACAAATTGCCGGAAACACAGCAGCGCACGGATCCGATACGTTTCAGGACAGTCATTATTATGAAGAAATACCATGTGTCAATCTGCCGAAGCCCTCCGAGGGCATTATCCTCCTAAAATCCCTTAATTACTGCTCTGGGGCTCACGTGCGTGCCTGGCCCGCAGCGTGCGCGAGAAGGAGAGCGCTGGAAGCGGTAACCCCGGTGTGAGGTTCATTAACTTCCTCAAGGCTCTGCTCTTTCCTCTGCTGAGCAGCAGAGGGAAGAAAGTTGGTTAGGGAGGCTGGAGAGAGGCAAAGAGACCCAGGTTGAGAGGGTCTGAAGAGCTGTGGTGGAACAAGTAAGGCCAGACAGACATCGGGGCAGCAGAAGTGCAGATCTGAGGTAGGAGGGGAGATGTGGACACCCAGAAAGGAACAAACCAGCCAGTGGGTGCCTGGGAGCCCCACGTGCTCGCTCCTCACATGCGTTTCTTTGTTATTTATTTCTATCAGCCTTAAAATGGCAGCGAGGAAGATGGAAAGGGCCCCAGAAGGCAGCTCCGTGGGTGTGTGCAAACCACGCTAATTAACAAAGCAAATCACCCACCGGTGTCAGCGGTCGGAGGTTTGGGGTCAGGCTTGGCCCCTTTGAAGCCTCCAATACAAGAGCCACTGGCTCAGGTTTGCACCCCGCAGTGCGCGGTGCTGCCTAAAGCAGCCGAGTGCTAAATCACCACCACTCTGCTTGTCCTTCAGACTCAGGGTTTGAATCAGCGTTTCAATGATAATCGAGCCATTCGATGGGAATTTTTGGATGCACAAATAGGAGAAAAACGCGTCGGGGTGATTGTGGTTTGGTAACAAAGGAGACGAGGGCTTCAGGCTCCAGCAAGGTCCTCACCATTGCACTCGGCTGATTTTATAATGAACTTTGGTCACTCAAAAACCAGTAAGGTCACGAGGGGCATTCAGAGTGCTGATTAAACATGATATAAACACCTCTGCTGGGTTAGGTCTGTGGAAAGAATTTCAATGGCTGAAGAGCAGAGGAGTAGGGATTAACGAGCTGTGAAGGAAGGAGATGTATTTAAGGTGTTTGTGAACAGGGAGAGGACCAAGTTCCCGCTCTGTATTTAGGATATTAAAGCTACTTTGCAGGTCTTTTTTTTCTTTTTTTTTTTTTTTTTTTTTTCTTTCAAAAGAAATCCTGAAAGCCCCCGCAGTTCTGAGTACTTGTCAGGGATGTGATGATGGAAATTTTGTCAGGCTTGCTTTGCATAATAGGGATCATTATGTGATGGTAAATTTCGCTGTATGTTCTGTAAGTTCCTAATGTGGGAGGAATAAAATATTCCTGAGGAGTCTTTTGCAGAGCTTGTCAATGAAGGCGCTGGGTCAGATTGTCTTCTCATTTATTAGCAGGCAAAGCTGAGGTGACTTTACACAAGCACACCAGGAAATCACAGGCTTACTGTTTCAGATGCTGCCAGCCCGTCAGGTACTTCTTTCTTGCATCAGCTGTATTGTAAGTTCATGTTGGGAAGCTCTGCTTCCTCCCTGGGCTCCTCAGGTGCTGCTGGGACAGCACCCAGGCAGACAGTCCCCCTGCATTTGTGTGCTACGTGCCAGTTCCCTGCCCGTCTCTGTGTCAGAAGCAGGGCTGAGCTGGTGGGCAAGCAGCTGCCTGGTCATGAGCTGGGGGAGTTGTCCTGAGAAGCTGCAAAGCCCATAGCTCATTGTTTCACTGCTGCTGCTTTAGGAGTTTCTAAACACTGCAGAAATCCTTCCTGGAAATGTAAGCCATGGTGGGTTTTTTCCAGAGGCTCCTCCAAGACTGAGGACTTGGGAGTGCCCCACATGCCTGTGAAGAGCAGAGTGCTAGGTCCTAACTTGGGCTCGCACAAAACACAACTGCCTGCTTGAGTAAAAATATGTCAAATCGGGCTAATAATAGCAGCTAGGAATTTCAGAGGAGTTTATCTGATTTTCACAGCTGGCTCCCTTCTGCTCCTTTGTAAATCTCAGAGAGAAACACACGGGGAGGAGCATCAGTCAGCGCTTTGCAAAGGAGGGTTAAGCTATTGCAGTCTGCAGTCTGCTGTGGGCCAATAGATGCCCAAAGTGGCTCCAGGCCTCACCTGGAGCTGCAGAGGGACAGGGGCACGTCCCAGTCCTTCACTTGGTGCTCTGTCACGCTCTCCTTCATCTGCATCCTTTGACTTCAAGAGCTGCTGCTCTCTGATAAGGCTGCAAGTGGCTTCCCTGGCGTCCCTAGGACACCTTGGGGCACCTGGAGCTGAGCTAAATGGCATTCAACAGGAAAGTTAGTAGTTGTTGGAATAAATTATGCTTTCCAACAGGCAAGGCCATGTGTCCTTTCACATGCACTAAGTAGGTATTTGTTCAAAACAATTAGACTCCATTGCCTAGTTTAGTACTTAATCAATTTATGTGGTTAGCTAAAGTACCTGCATATGCCCTTAATAAGAAGTGACATCCTTTTCCTAGAGCGCTGCTATGTGCTTACAGAGAAATTACATTTTTAATTATGCCACACAAGCCTAATGGAAAATCTAATTATGACAGTGGTATTTTTCAACTTTTGTACCAATAGTGTATTTTCTGAAAGGCAGTTGCGAGTGTCGGCTCTGCTGTACAACTTGAGGGGAGGAAATGGGTTCAGCTCAGTGTTTGCACCACACTGCACCTTATAATTTGTTAATGACTGCTCTATATTATTTGTATGCTGTCAGAAATGGCCTGGTAGTCGATTCAGTAAAAGAGGCAAGCGGGAGTCCTTGCTCCAGGGATTCTCACTGGCCTAAACCAAACACTTCTGTAAGCAGTGGAAATTCTGAAGCTGCTTCTCAGGGATTTGTGCCTTGTCTTTTGATTCTCTGATGTCTAATGTGATGTGAACGCCGATTGAAATGTTTTGCATGGATTAGGATGTTCACAGGTTTCCTTCATGCCTAATTAGGGCTCAGCTCACTTTGGAGCCTGTTTCTCCACAGGGATGAAGTACAAATAATTTAGACCAGCACCTTGCTCCTTCCTTCTTCTCCCTCCCAGGTGAGCAGATGCTCACTGGCTATACATTGTCATGATTTCTCTAGGAGCTCCATCCACCAGAGTGTTTATAAGCAGATTATGTGGCCCCAAAGCCACTCCTCTACTCAGGTTCTCCCCTTCGTGAGCTCCAAACAGTCCCAGTGATTTCTGTGAGATCTGGCCAGTACTTTCTGCAAACTTGGTAATATTAATGGCACTTGAAAACAGTGTGAGCTGGCTTAGTTTGGCTGATGTTCATTCAAAGAGAAAAGATGGGATTTTCAGTGCTGTTGAGGGTTGATCTAAGCCTGCTTCTACTCAGTACCCCGCATGAGCATCATCTGGGACAGAGTTAGGGCAACTGAGCCATTCTGCACATCGTATCCCTTATGCAGAGCTCTCCAGCGTGGGGACACGCTGAGTTTCTTAGGCCAAATCCTCAGTCCTTTGAGTTCCTCCCAAAGAAGTGACTGGGCAAAAAAAAATTCATGGCACTTTAAAGGTGATCTGACAATACTTTTCAGAGTGAAGTTAGAGCACCAGGATATTTTCAACTGATGTTTTTACTTGTCCATGGAACAAGCACATCCCAAAATGTGGCTTGGTCAGGTGTGTCCTTCTGGGTCTGCCTCCCCACGTATCACCAAGATGCTACATTTAATAGGACCCATCTCACTTTGCAGGTCTACTTTGTGATGGATCAAAAGCAAAACGTGTTGCTTTGCACTCGTATTTTTTCTTGGTTCCTTTAAAATCATTTGTTCTGCTTGGTTGCTTTGTGGCTACTCATAGATAATATTATGGGAAGGCCTGTAAAACCTTATCACTGGAGAGGGATGAAAATGTGAATGTCTGTTCGTGTGTACAGCCTCTTTTTCTGGACACTTTAAAGCATATTGCCCAACTGCAGCCTCTCCTCTGCCCTCACATGTACTCTGCCTAGACCAGACGTGATCACCTTCTATTATGTGTTTCCATATGAGCTGGAAAGCAGCTAAAAGCATCCTATAGGCTCCCTTCTTCCTCATCTCTTTAATTGCATTTAATCTGCATTTTCTAAGACATTCCCAGCAGTCCTAGGGTTGTGTGTTAAAAATGAATAAAAGGCAACGAGGTAAGAGGGGTAGTGCCAAACTAAAGCTGGCCATCTGTCCTCTATCCCTGAAAATGAAAAGCCAGTTTTGAGAGGGAACTAAGGGACCCTTGATGGCCAGCATGGCTTCTGAGCTAATGGCTGTGCCCACTGCCCTGCAGGCAGGAGATTGTCAGGCAGAAATTTAGTTGGAAATTATTTTAGTGTTTCCTGGGCAATTTTGATTTGCTTTGGCCTAATCCACCTTTTGTATTTTTATTCTTTGGCTCACGGAGGTAACTACAGCCCTGTGTTGTCTTGCTGAAAGTACTGGTGCCAGGATGAGGCAATTTTCTTTCGGTAGATACATCCCCAAAGCTTTCAAAGTGCCTGAGATTATGGAAGATGCCCTGCCTGCACAACTTAATTGGACTACTGGGCTAAGACTGCTGCAAACATATCCCCGTTAAGATATTAACTGATAGCAACTCACACAGATTAAATTTTATTTGTTGAATTATGATGATCATAGCAGTCCCATCAGGTAAAACTGCAGAGAACGGGTTTACTAATAAATAGTGCAGAGCAATCCTTCATTCCTCAGGGCTGCGAGAAGCCTGGAGCACAGCAGATTGCTGCTGGAGGGTCCTGCCTGAGAGGCTACCAAAGAGCAGCTTCCCATTACATTTTGCCATCCCATTTGTTAAACTGCAGGACAGCATTAAACTGGCCTGCCATTTACATCAGAGGTGAAAATACCACGGAGCACTTCAAAGACATGCTGGGGAAGAACTAGAAAATGCCTCGGAAATAATGGCTTCCCCTACAACCCTCATTTTCACAGTGGTTGCAGAGTAAATCTGAGTCTCCGCCGGCCTCCGCTCGCAGCCCCGTTCGGCTCTGCTCTGGGAAGTGTCGATTCGTACCTGGCCTCTCACAAAATTAGCTAATGCCTTTTAGCTGGATATTATCCCAATTTGAAGCCCATTAGGTGACAAGAGGATTCGGTGTCGAGCAAATTAAATGTTTTAGAGCGTGCTTAGGCACCTGGAAGGGAGAGCAGACAGCAGAGAGAGGGGGACTGGGAGGCACGAGGCGGCCGGCCGGGATCACAGACGCTTTGCCAACTCCTGGCACTTGTAGCTCATAGTTCAGGACTTTCTGGTTTTCTTCCCAAATCCCGTCCTCTTCCCCCCAAAGCATGTTTTGTTTTGAGGAAAAAGAAACCCAAATGTAGCCAAAACTTGAAACTCTCTGGCACGTTGTGGATTAATTTTGCCACCCTTGAGATAAAAGCAGCACCTTGCATGGACATGAGCAAAATCAGGTTATGGAAGGATTCCTAAAGCTGGGGACTGGGCAGGGGCAGTCTGCCTGGGAGACCCAGCAGCATCTCTGGACCGGCCCTTTCTGATGATTATCAAACTCTTTTGCCATTGGTGGATTCTCGGCATTTTCTTTGCTCTCCCTGGGGCATCAGGAGTGAGAGAACCGCCCCGTCATGGGCAGGGGCTGCGCAGGGTCTATCACGGCTCCAGCACATCACCCAGCAGCAAGGCCAGCGTGTGCTGTGGCAGTGCTTTAAGAGCTCATTCAGAACCCACCACATCTGCCTAAGGTGCACATGTGACTGACAGCAGCATCCTGAGCACCGCTCCTAGCTTGAGAAGATGCAGCCAAGTGTCCCAGTGTAGGGTCAGAGCAGCCCCTTAGACCTGTAACAGCCTCTCTCCATTAACCCCCTCCCTCCCCAGAGGGGAAGAGAAAGGGAATGAGGGAGACAACAGGAGTCTACCTCAGTTTTGGTGTAGGAAACAAACCAAATTTCTAGGCGATTGATGCCACTCTCTGAGTCAGCGTATTTATGCAAAGTGCCTGTTGTATGTTAGCATAGTTCTAGATGGAAGTGGAGCAGAATCCTACAGGAGAGGGTTTGCGGGAGGAAAGCGGGGGTACCCCAAAAACCTTGGATGAAGTCCAATATTCGAGCAATAAGACCCTAAGAAGCAGGCATCATTAGAAGATAATTGACTGTGGAGAGCAGTCACACATCCCAAGGTGAAGCATAGGGCACTTAACATATCAATAAGGTCAATTATCTGATTATGTCAGCTGCCTTAGTGCTGTTATTAACCTATATTGCTCTTATTAACCTTTCTGATGAAGAATCTTTCAAAAATAATTATATTAAAGTACAAATCTCTCAAGTTTAAAATATGTGAATGTTCCATTTCAGTAGTCGTGTGTCATAAGATAATGAACATCTGATTGCCTGGCTGACACAATGAGGTTTTTAATCAGGCTCCCTTCCCTAGGATCAGCGTGTTAGCTCTGACAGCCTTCCCTGGGCCCAGGCAGCCTCATGAAAGTGCTGCTGTCATGTTACGAATGGTGGGATTTAAAATTGAAATGTGAGCAAATAAGACAAGAAACGTAACGGATACGCTGAGGAGAGGGGTCCTGGGAAAATACCCACCCAAAGCCTCTTCAGTCAATTCCAATTACTAAAGCATACAGCTCATTCAATTAGTGCCTATGTACTTGTGCGTATCGTATTTACTACCTAGCGGAGCTGATCAAAGGGGAGCACTCTGCTCAGGAAAATTTGTTCATATTCATTTTGTGTCCCCCCCCCGCTGCAGAACATTTTGAAGTAGCAAAGCATTTTGCCACAACTTTCAGCCATTCTTTCATCTATCGGGGATTGTGAGTGTTCCAATTTCTGCTGGGAATTACTAATTCATTACATGCTTCTGGCAAAACCAATGCAAATTCTGCTCCTTACAAGTTTTGATCCCTGTTAGGTTTCTGTGTCTGTAGCTGTATAATAGGTGAAGTATTTCGTACAATGAGGCTATTTGAGGAGCAAAAGTGAGGGCCTTATTTTTACCCGTGGCTTGTCGTTGTGCTTACACTCTGATGTGATTTGTTTTTTAGAGGGCCACACTGAGCATCCTCTAAGGATAAATTTTTACCCCTGGGATTTGTCACCAGTTTAAAATCCCTGGGCATTTGAAAAGTTGAGACTAAGATATTCCTATGTCCATTTGGGGCTGACGTGTTTCTCCAGGTAGAAGAAGTGTGACTCTAGTCTCCCTCTTTGATGTTCAAGTGAATTCCCTTGCTACTAGAAAACTAAGTGGGAGAATCACATGGGAAAATGAAGATTAAAAATTCTCCTTCCATGAAATTCCCACTCATTATCTTCCCCGGTTTGCTTCTTTTGCCAAGATCGCCGCTGTCAGCCCAACACATCTGGTACTTGGGAAGGACAAGTACTTCTGGAGTCACTCCACATCTTCCCTTCCCCCTTCTATAAAAACCAGCAGATGATGAAAGCTTATTTCCTTGTTTCCAAATGCTGCTCAGGAGACCCTGATTTACTTCTTGTGTGTGTTTTGAGTAGTAAAGATGAATCTTACTCTTTAGGATGAGTGCCTATAAAGTCACCTCCTTGCTCCACCACTGTAAGAATATGTCCCTCTGCCAGACCCCCAACCACTGCGAAATCCAGGCACTGCTGTGACCATCCTGAGCTGCAGCTCCTGGCTCTCAGGTAATGAGTTTGACGTTGTGGTGCTGCAGAACATTTCTCTAGCTCATCTTTTGTATTTCTTCTAGTGGGATTGAGTGCTTCTATCTGTGCCACACTCACAGAGACCTTCTTAGTCACCTTCCTGGTTGTCATTCTGCTGCAGCCAGGAGCAAACACTTGTGCTGGGAGTTTGTGTATGGCTGGCTCTGCTGATTGTTTGCAAAACTCCTTTTAAAGTCTGCAGTGAGCACTGTGCCTCTGCAATGTTCTGGGAGTAATATGAACTGTTAGTGCTGCATTGAAATTTCAAGTCTGCGGGGATGTATTTCAGAGGTAAATAGAGGGAAATTATCTGAAATGAGGACTCAAGGAACACTATGTCTTGCAAATACGGCCTCTAAGCCAAGTCAGTGTATCTGGAGAGGCTGTTACCCACAGTAACGAATGTACGTCCCTTCCAGGAGAACAGCACCTGCTCTTACCTCCCACTAAGGTGTCAGAGCTACAATGAGAGTGAATGTCTGGGTAGATTTTCCCTCGTTAGCCTTCCACTGGGTTGCAATTGGTTTAGCCAGAGCACACCATTATGAAATTTATTGTACCTGTGATCTGAATTTGTTTCTGCCTCATGCAGAGCGTTTCACTTTAACGCTGCAAGTGTATCATGGGTTTCAGAAGTGGCTCCTCAGCCCTGGGAAAGCCTGGTCAGTCCTCACAGCCCATTAACATCGGCCGGGAGTTGATGCCATCAGCCCTGACACTGGCAAAGTCTCCCTCTTTTTCACCTCTGGTTTTCTGAAGACAACTGGAAGATGCCGGGCTTGCTGTCAGGACAAGTTCACCATTAACTGTAATATCTCTTTCTGAAGATTTTTCTTTTTTAACAATATTTTTGACAACATTTGTATTCGAGTGCTCTCTCTGGTTTGTGAATAATGTCAAAAGAAAGCTGTATTAGGCAAGTGGTGAAATCTTTGATTACAAGACAGATATCCAGTGGTCTGAAACCGGCTAATGCTGCTGTGGGATTGAGTTTGCTTCTGAGGTAGAACTCAAGTGAAGCAATTTGCAGGCCTGAAAGCTTATCTGACTTCATTTCCCGCATATTACTGCTTGTTTTCTGGTGGGTGAGTGGGAGGAATATGTGAAAAATCTGCTGCTGCTCATCCTTTTGAGGATATTTGATAGTCAAGGACCATTGAGTATGTATGAACTGGTAACTGGCCAGTTGGAGGAAATCTCTACAGAGGAATTGTTGAGCCCTAGAAGATTCTTACCAAGGTAGATATGGATATTACCACTTCCATGTACTAGTGTGTGCTTTTCTGTTTCTAGAGAGTATCTTCCAGACCCTTCCTTGGCATTTACCAATGAGGAAGGTTGTAGCAAAGTGTGGGGAAAGCAGCAAAGGAAGATGCTGAAAGTCAGATTTTATTTCATACATTCCTAGTCCTCCCAGTCCTGTGAAATCTGTGCAAGAACTATCGAAATTGTATTTTCCCCTTTTTTTTTTCCTCCAGTGCTGAAGTTCACTGTACCAACAGCTTTTAATTTTTTCATCTTTATATTATTTGGTTATTCGGTGAAAACCTTCCAGTTACATCTGCAGTTTTTCAGGGCTCCAGTCATCACTTTACAGCATCATATGACTGGCTCTTAGAGAATCTTATCTGCTCTTTAGAGATTTCTAGCCAGTTTCTCATTATCATCTGTAATAGTGCTTCTTACTTCAATATTTTACACTTCAGCTGTTTAGATCTGTATTTCTGAATCAAAGCAGCACTTGTTCTCCTGAGGCCATGGGACCTGGATGTGTGAACTGTCCTGATGACAACACAGGACTACCAAGCCCACTACATAATAGTAGCCTTGGGTTGTGCTATTGCTGATATCATCCAATATCCTCCAGTCCCTTCATGAAGAATAACAGAAAGTGTGTGATCAACTCATATATGAAAGGATTCTGGTGCTTCTGCAGAAGGCAGAGGGAGTATTGTATATGAAAGGCCCTAGTTTAATAAGAGACACTGGAAGAAATAGAGGAATAGAAAGGATTTAGATTTGCTTAAATTTCTGGTTCATTCAAGATCAGCTTCCTGAGTTACCAACTTAACTTCCTCACGTTACCCCTACTGCCTGTAGAGGTCTGTGCTACAGCTTCCAGTGCTGTACGGAGGGGGAGACCTGTCAGCTTCCTGCAGTCTGGGGAGAAGGAATATGTTCCTTTTTATTTCCTGATCCCTTTCTCTTTTCTTTTTTTCTTTTCACTGAATTACGAATTGGTGGGGGTGGGAAGGGACCTCTGGGGATCATCTGGTGCCACCCCCCTGCTCCACCCAGCAGGGTCACCCAGAGCAGGGGGCCCAGGATCACAGTGTCCAGTCAGGGTTGGAATCTCTCCAGAGCAGGAGACTCCACAGCCTCTCTGGGCAGCCTGGGACAGGCTTTGACACCCTCACACCAAAGAATTTTTTCCTCCTGTTCAGACGGAACCTCCTGGGTTCCAGTTTGTGCCCTTTGCCCCTTGTCCTGTGGCTGGGCACCACTGACCAGAGTCTGGCCCCATCCTCTTGCCCCCTAAAGGGCCCTTGAGCTCTTGCTCAGCATTGCTCAGCTCCCCTCTCAGGCTGCTCTTCTGCAGCTGCACAGCCCCAGGGCTCTCAGCCTGGCCTGGCCACAGAGATGCTCCAGGCCCCTCAGTATCTTTGTAGCCTCTGCTGGACTCTCTCCAGTTGTTCCATGTTTGTCATGTACTGAAGAGCCCAGAACTTGACACAGCCCTCCAGATGTGGCCTCCCTAGGCAGAGCAGAGGGGGAGGAGAACCTCCCTCAGTCTGCTGGTCACTTTCTGAACTCACTCTATTGGCCTTCATGGCTACAAGACCACGTTACCGGCTCGTGAGGAACTTGTCCACCAGGACTCCCAAGTTGTTCTCTGTGGAGCTGCTTTCCAGCAGGTCACCCCTCCACTGTATTGGTAGGGGGGGTTATTCCTCCCCAGGCACAGGACCCTACACTTGCCCTGGTTGAACATAAGGTTCCTCTTTGCCCAATTCTCCAGCCTGGTCAGGTCTCACTGAATGGCAGCACAGCCTTCTGGTGTGTCAGCCACTCACTTTTTCCCTTTTTCATTTTCTTTTCCTTTTCTGTTTCCTTTTTTCTTGTTCTTTTTTTTCTTCTTTTTTTTCCTCTTTTCCTTTTCCTTCTTTTTATTCTTCTTATTATTATTTCTATTCTTTATTTTTTCCATCTCCTTCCATTTTTCCTTTTTTCTTTTTCTCTTTTTTCTTTTTTTTCTTTTTTTTCTTTTTTCTTTTTTTTCTTTTTTCCTTTTTGTCTTTTTCATTTTTCTTTTTTTTTTCTCATTTTTTAATATCTTCCCTCTTTTCCCTTTTTTCTTTTTTTCTTCCTTTTTTTCTTCCTTTTTTTCCTTTCTCTCCCCCTCCCTTTTTTCTTTTTAATGTCTCTTTCTCATCTTCTTTAGGAACTGAGAAGGACCAGAAACACCAATTGCTTCATATGGTGGCCAGTCATTCCTATTTATAGTGGATATTGTCTGCATAGCATTAGGAGTCTGTAAAATTCCCAGAAGGCAAGTACAGCTGAATAGACATAAACCTTGTTTTAAACAAATGAACAGATATTAAACAGTGGTCTTTCAGGACAGATATGTGAAAGGATGAGGAACTTTGA
Organism: Chloroceryle amazona; assembly: GCA_027560015.1. Taxonomy (NCBI): domain Eukaryota; kingdom Metazoa; phylum Chordata; class Aves; order Coraciiformes; family Cerylidae; genus Chloroceryle; species Chloroceryle amazona. The sequence continues at coordinate 35,223 of JANHFX010023854.1, forward strand.
TTTTTACCTGAACATGGAAAGCAAAGCAGCAGTAACTGTATTTGTCTGGTCAGAGGAGTGAGGAGTTTGGGAGGTGGAAAACTCTGATGCTTCACACCTCTTTTAAAGCCGTTGAGCTTGGCTGATTGTCGTGGAGTGGAGAATCTGCAAGCAATTGTCCACACAATGAAATAGGAGTATACAAATTCTACTCTACTGGGATTTTTCTACAAAAATAATGTTTTGAGGCTTTGTAATGATGTCTCAGTTGGACGTTGCTTTCATGAGACACATTACTCATGAGAAAATGAAATCCCACGTAGTTCGAGGGAATGTAAAAATGGGGAGCAGAAGAAACCTAGAAACAGAAAGATCGAATTTGTCCCAGTGGTCACAGAGACGTTCAGTAAACAGCTGCATCTGTTCAGTGGTGTTTGCTCGGGTTTATGTGGTTTTGTACTGGCTACTGGAGATGCCACTGTCATGACTGCAGGCAGGGATGCACAGTGGCAGATGAGCCTTGATGAAGCCATTTAAACAGATTGCATTTTGGTTTTGCCTTCCCTTGGATTTGGATGTTTCTCTGGACTTCTCAGCCTGCAAAACTGTGAGGGCTTCTCCAGGAGCAGGCTGGTGTGCGGGTATTCCTGCTCCTGCTCCCAACCAGGAAACACGAAGGCCTGGGGAAATGAAAGCCAGTTAGAGTGAAATTGTAACATCTGGGTTTGCTTTGGAGTCAATTCTTACTTGATCTGACATTCACAGTTGCCTTGTGCTAATACAAGAGGCCTCGTGCTTTGCTGTGCCACGTAAGCAATGTGAAAATAACTCTTGAAGTTGCTGTTTGACTACCAGGAGCCCTGTTTGGTGGCCAGCATTAACCCGAGTCCCAAAGCCTGATATGTTCTCTATCGACTCAGCTCCGTGTCAGCCAGCTCTGGTCTGGGGCACATGCCATGGGACTTGGGGTTTCATTGCACGGTTGATGGTTGCGTGCTGCCCTGTAGCATCTAGACCCTTGGGCGAGGAGGTTGGGAAGCTGGTGTTGGGCAATAGGAAATGCAAAACGCAAAACTGGGGCCCGCAGTGGTCTACAGAGAGGGTGGAGCAACTCGAAAAATCTCTGTAAAACCCTTGAGTTCAGCAGGACCATACGCTGGGAAGGCTGTCACGTGGAGAGGGATTTTACAGCATCAGCCCATCTCTCATTATGACTCAGCTGCCACGGCCACGTTACACATTCGTTAGAGTTAGGGGAATATGAAATGAGTCGTGAGCCGCACAAATATTTGGAGCTGCAAACATCCACGCACTGTTATTTGTTCATAATAACAAGGACTCCAGGGAGGCCAAACTCCGACTCTAAGAATTCTTGACAGAAAGTTCCCAGCTTGGAGCTGTGGGCGGGTTGGTTGTTTTTTTCCCCACTGCTGCATTGAAAACAGTTGATCTGATGGACAAATGGCAGGAACACGGCTAGAGCTGCTGCTTGCATCTCCAACAGCTTCCAGCACTGATCCTCACCTGTCCCTGAAGCAGGTGAGCTGCTCCTCAGGCTCTCTGGATGTTCTCTGGAACATCTCTCCTATGAAGAAAGGCTGAGAGAACTGGGGCTTTTTAGTCCTGAGAAGAGAAGGCTGAGAGGGGATCTTACGAATGTCTATAAATATCTGAAGGGTGGGTGACAAGTAGAAGGGGCCAGGCTCTTTTCTGTGGTGCCCTGGGATAGGAGAAGAGGTGATGTCCACAAGCTGGAAGATGGGAAGTTCCACCTCAACATGAGGAAAAACTTCTTCCCTGTGAGAGTGACAGAGCCTGGCCCAGGCTGCCCAGGGAGGCTGTGGAGTCTCCTGCTCTGGAGACTTTCCAGCCCCACCTGGAT
>JANHFX010023854.1:37183-72044 GCA_027560015.1 Chloroceryle amazona
AGCTGATGAATCAGAGCGTGCGGCTCGTCCCCTCCTTCCCTCGCCGTGCGGAGCAGCGTGCCAGGCTGGGTCGCGGGGTCTGCGCTAAAACCCGCGTGTGTTCGAGCAGTGGCAGGTGTTAAATAGTAACAGATGTTAATATTGACAAACCGAAGTGGCTAAATGTGGAAATACAGCACTGCTGAGACGTGTGAAGTGAGGCGGTGACCTTCACACATTACAGATCTAGTCAATAAAAAGGAGTTTGACGTGAGCGAAATGATGCTGCGCGCACGGCGGGATGCTGGGCAGGTTCGGGGCTGCGTGGGATGACTTCATGTCTTCCAGGGGGCAGGGCTGAGGGAAGGATCTGTACAAAAGAGGTGACATATGCCAGAAAGCCCAAACTTCAGCAAACCTTTTTCAGCGCCCAGTGACCGCGTGGCTTTGCATTTGTCCTCCGGTGCCATTGCAGCGACACAGAAGAGGCAGCTCCGTTAAACACCAGGTCCCTCTGTGGCTTTAGCCCCTTTTATCCACATTTTCTCTTTTGTTTGTATAGATCAAGGATCCTGATGTACGGTCTGTTCGTGCTGCCACAGAAGCTCCTCTACTAACTTGTTTTACATCATACCCCAAGGTGTTTAGGGTCAAAACCTGCTTTTCATGGCTTTAGCCAAGTAATTCAGCGGGACAAGGTTTTGATCTCTTTTGTTCCAGGGAACAGCAGCAATTTCTGTTGCTCTAAGTGACATCATTCTGATATTTGGGAGAGAAGAGGGAGATGCTGCATTAAAGGGAAGTGGGTTTTATTTTGAATCTCCCCTGTATCCGTTCCATGCTCTATATGAGTAAATATTTCATCCTTCCTCATCCCCAGGCCAAGCTGCAGGAGCCTCTACCAGTTTGTGCTGTGCACAGGCCATCTGGGGAGGCAACAGAGAGTGGTGAAGACCCCTCTGTGCCCAGTGCTTCCACCTCGCAGAGCCAAACCGACAGTGCTCAAGGGGGAAGGATTTCCTGACTGAAGGGACACGATGCTGTGCACGTGCCAGGGTTCTCCTAATACATGCCTTTGACTGGCATCCAGTTTTAACCCAAGCATCGAGGATGTTGGTTTGAACAGGGTGATTTTGTTTCTCTGTTGCGGGGACTCAGCGAGTGCTGCATCAAGCCCGGGTAGGGCAGTGCTGCGCCAAGGAGCTGATAACTTGAGGCATCCACTGGGACCAACCAGCTTGGCATGTTTTTAGCTGGCACCAGCTCCCACTGGCAGCAGCACGCCCATAGATCACAGCCAGGAGACAGTGCGGGGATGTTCAGTGACAATATTAGTGGTAGAAATCAGCTTTAATTTTTCACTTCCCATTTCTCGGCAGATCAAAAGTGAATCTGCACCATCTTCATTAGCAAGGCAAATACCTCGGCACGCAGGAACCAGTGTGATTCCCCTTCCTTCGGAATTGCTGAGCTGTAGATAAGCACACATCAAAGGGGTAACTAGTGATTTGTATGAAAGGATCCCAGTTTGAACTGGAAGGCTCCTGCGCAGAGCCCAATCCCACCTGACGTGTGTGAAGTGGAAATTACAAGTTTTGCTGGTGCTTGCTGATTTTGGTGGGATTCTTTGTATTAGAATTGCTCAGGGAAGGGCCCCACGACAGACCCAGCAAGGGCGGGTTTGATTTGTAAATGACATAACTATGGTAACTGGGGTTCGGCTCTAGCCTGTGTAATACCACTCCTCTCCAAATCAGGCATCCAGGCTCCCTTGAGGACTGGCAGGCTCGGAGCGTGACTCATCCCCTCCCGAAATCCGTGACTGACAATGAATCACCCAGGCACTGGGGGGTGTCTGAGCAGGTAACTCCGGCAGGCAGGCTGTCCTCGAGATGCCAGTGGTCGGTGACCCCCATGAACGCTCTTTGGTTCCTGTTACTTAGGGAGCAGGGCTTTCTGCAGGACATCAATCAGTGCCAGATTAATTTGGTGTGTGGAGCAGCAAACTGCAGTATTTTGGGAGCTGATAGGGCTCCTGTGGGCAGACTCTGCTGTCAAGGAAGGAGACTTGTGTCCATCCTGTCTCCACTCCGGAGTCACAGCCCTTCACCCAGTTAAAGCAAGTTGAAGCCAGTTGGGCTCAGCAGGCACTGGGACACAGACCTGCTGGTGGGGCAAGGGCTGCAGCTGGGAGCAGTCACTACAGACAGGGGTGATGATTTCGAAAACCTTTCTAGTTTTAGAAGCAGATGTACCTGAAGCTGTCCTTCTTGCCATGGGCTACAGAATTCATATTTGCAGTTGTGAGAGACAGAGCTGGTCAACTGGTTTTCCTTTCCTGAGTTCATCTAACACATACTTAAAAAAATGCCTCCGCCTCTTTGAAACTACGTAAGCTACAGCATGTTAACATGTTTTCCAACATAGCCTCCTCTCTGAGGTTAGATATGGGCAAGGCAGGGGGTCGCTGGCAGTTATTTTCCAACACACTGCCTTTTCTAAAAGAGGCTGTAGGGAGGTGGAAGGTTTGCACGAGGTCAGAGGTACCAGCAGCCTCCAGCCGCTCCAGGTTTCCAAGACAAGGTGCTGTCCACGTTTGCTCTGTTTGAACCCTCAGAACTGCTGAGATTGCTGGAAATAAAAAAAACTCCAAAGGATGAAAGCCAGTGAACTTCAGGACAGAGGGGACTTTGAACAGAACACGGGGTTTTTTCAAGAATTATGCAGAACCTGAGCTTCGATTAGCTGCCTTTGTATTTTCAGAGCAGCAGAAGCAAGGTGGTTTCTGGCGTGGTATTTTTTAAGCTTATTTGTTCTCCTCAGAGGGTTTTAGCATTAACCTATAAGCATCACAACTTTTTAATGTGACGGCACAGAGACCTTCAAGTTGGCAGAGGTCAGTTCTCAAGGATTTTAGCCTCCAGGAACTTACTGATTTTTAATGGGAGTCACACAGCTAAATCCCTGCATATGGTTTTGAAATTCATTCCATAAAGGCAGAGTTTTTCCAAGCCTTTGTTTCAGCTAACATCATTATAAATACTTGAATGACTTTTGGAGATCATATAGGATATATCACCAGTCAAAATGAGTTAGAAACAAATTGACATGTTCTTGTATCTGGGGAAGTACTAGCTTTCCTTGGGTTTTGTTGTTTTCTTTCATTTGTAATTAAATTATTTGCTATAAAACTTGATTGGTATTGACAAGAGAGTCTGTTTTCTCTACATGGAATGCAATTTTTCCTTTACTTTGTGAGTCAGATAGGAAAAAAATTACCACCCTGATACTAAGGTGAAAAAAACATGTGTGCTTAACGTTAGTGAACCCTTATCTTTTAAAGAGCCCAGAGCTACAGTCCACCCCTCTGTACCTGACACTGAAGCCAGAGTGCCAGGGAAAGCTTGACTTCCAGAGAAGCCCCTAAATAAAAGCTGTTCACTGGAACTTTTGATAGGAAGGCCTCGAATGCACTGAAGACAGCAATGTGTAAAATCCATCTCTCTGGTAAGTGCAGAATAACGTATTCAAAGCTCCTAAGTGACCAAGGAGCCCAAGATCTATTAGCTGAATGTTTGAAACTGTTACCCAGCTTTACTGCCAAAATGTAGGGCATTCGTTTTCCTGGATCACTGAGCTAAATGATTTTTTTTTCACTCAGACCTAGGGGCAGACACACAGGCTCTTGACTCCCAGTCCAATGCTCTAAATATTTCTCCTTTGTTAGGAAGACAAGAGCTGCAAATAAATTCACAGCAGCCCTTGACACAGAGAGTGTGTGTGGGAAGGAGGAGTTATTTGCACAGCCAAATATTACATACTTAATTCAATTAAGGAGTTAGTGTCTGTTTATAGTCAGTGGGGATTTAAGGACACATTCCTCAAATGCTCTCTGAATTCCTCCTGGAGAAGCCATTCCCTCTCCTTATCCAGGCCTGAGGTGTCTAAAACCTTGTCCATCTTCTTGGAGCCCACAAGTCAACCCGGGCAGTCTCTTCCCCTCTTGCATCACTTCTCTGGTGAAATTATCTGTACCTGAGCAAACTATTTCATTGACAGCTTTTACCAAAGGGGTCCCAAATCACTTCCAGATGTAGCTATTTCCTTCTGCTAAAATTCCCACCTACTTCCAGCAACAAGGAAACCTGGTTGCTAACTTTGACTGTTGGCATCTGCTAAAAGGTGAACTTTGGAGGCTGGCACCATGCTTGCAGGGCTTAAGGAGCTCTCACAAGTCTAGCTAGGCTACACTTTTCCCTCCATACAGGGAAATCACCCATTCTGTAATTGTGCTTCAGCAGGGGTGTGTGGGTGGAGGGGAGGAGCCCAAAGGAGGCTTCACATTTGTCTTACCAAATGGGGCTCGGCAGGGAGTTGGTGTCTGCAGAGGGTTTGTTTGGAGAGTACGTCGAGTTGTCGGTGCCCTTCCTAGTTTGGGGTTGTGCATGCTGAGGTTGTAAAATTGGGGGCAAGCTTGTGACCAGTAGGATATTAATTGTATGTTTATTGCTCCTCATTTGAAAAATAAGGTTGTGTGTATTGATGTGAAGGGATAATTTTTTGGCTAAGCTGAGCGTTGTTCTCTCATGTTTGGCACTTCTCTCCTTCTGAGGGTTGCAATGGTGAGCCTGCTGCCTGGGCTGTGCAGAAGGTTTGATTATTTGCCTGACTCGTGGCTTTGATGAGCGTGTTGCCATTAGCACAGTGCTTCCCTCTGATCTCTGGCTTTGCTGAACCAGACAGCAGCAGAGGTGCTGGAGAGTCGCTGCTCAGCGTGTGCCCTGGTTTCTGTGTTGCTTGATGCTAATGTGGTTCTAATTAGAGTGAGTTTGGGGAGTTTGTGTTGTGGGTGCTGCTCCTGTGGGGTTTTGTTGGTGTTGGGCAGGGAATTGCACCACGTGGGTGGTGGCAGCTGACTCGTCCCCAGGCTCTTGGGGGCTGTGCCCTGGAGATGTACAGAGCAGCCCTTCGAGGTTCTGCGTCACCTGCACCAAGGCCCTGCAGTTACAATTCCAAGCAACACCTTTTAGAATTAAAGTGTTTTTTTGGGTTATTTTCCCCCTAAGAAATTAAACTTTTCCATGAAGAAGGAAAATACTTCTTTAGAAGGTCTGTTTTTCAGCTCTTAAATTTTTTATATCTATTCACATAACAGCTGAGCCGTTCCTCTGTATTAACATCTGCTTATTGTGCCTCTTTCTCAGGGGCACCAAATCTGTCTTGCATTAAACTCTAGCCCTCGTAGTGTTTTAACTCAGCCTTTTAGAAGGTGGTTCATTTTTAGTGGCAGGTGTAACAAAACTCTGTTCCCATGTCAGGTCTGGCCCGCTGATCCTGAGCTGGGCAGGATTAGGCTCTCCTCCATCCTTCTTCTGGTTGGTACTACCCATTCCTCCCCGCTGAGAACCGATCGTTTCTCGTGTGCATTTCAAAGTGACCCTCCTGAGGATCACCAGACAGCAGCCACTGCGGCAGCGCTGCGCCGTGACATTGATAAACCACAACATATTGTTTAACATATTGTTCCCAGTCCAACATATTGTTCGCATTCATCATGGAAGCAATCAGTACAGACCATTTTATTGCAAACCTGTTTCCTGGTGCTCATCATTAGGTCATTAACCTTAACAATGTCAACATGTTCTCGGTATGCAGTTTAATTGGAGAGCAGCACAGAGCGGTTGCACAGGCTGTGCCACGTACGGGGGCATGCGGTTCAAGAGTAATAGAATTGCTGTACCAGTATGGCACTGGTGCTAAATAAAGTCAGGTCTGGACAGGAGATGCAAATTAAAGAAAGTAGCTGTACCTAGGGGGGGTACAGCAGAAGCATAATTTCCTGTGAGCACCTGAGCCAGGTGAAGGTTTTCATTTTATGGTATCAAATTCCAGGTACTGGTTTTTATATTTCTTCTTCCTTGGTATCTTTGTCATTTCCAAGGAAAAGAGATGGGCAGTCCAGTGACTTTTGCTGCTCTAGCTGCAAACATTGATACTGGCAAGGGTTTCCTTTGAAAGAGCTTGTTAAGAAATCAAAGCTCCTGTCTCCTGGGGCTAGCAGCTCCCAGGCTGTGTGATACCAAGGTACAAATTCTACAAACAACCTGGTTCTGGAGGAGGCTGGTAGGAGCAAGTAAATTCTCCAGCAAAATACCCTGGCTTGTGTACTGAACTTTGAGGGAAGATCACTTTTCTTGTGAGACTTGCTCAGTCAGTTGTAAAGGATTGTTTCTCTGTGTGAACTCTGCTTGATTATTATGGAGATTATCAGGACACCACTGGCTTTGTCAGTGTAGATGGTCCAGCTCTTGGGAGAAAGGCCTGTCTCTTCACATGTGCTGCTAAACAACCTGCTACAACTGTGGCCAGCTCTTGGCAGTGACATCTCCAGCTTCTCATAATGCTATTGAATTAAAAAAACCCAACCCTGTGGTTTGCATGTTAAGGTTGAAAATTAAGGTATCTGTGGGAAGTCAATTTCTATTTCTTGTTGATTTTTATTGGCAATTAGGTAGATGTGAACATTTCAGCCTCGGGTTCTGCTGGGTTTTGAGTGCCCTGCAGCACTATGTAGGTTGGGTCTAATTAACTGCTGTGCATAGAAGGGAAAAAAGCATCGCTTTCCACTCTGCTCCAGGTGGAACCACAAACAGCTCATCGCTGTGAAGCCAAGGGCCACCTTTGCTGTGCTGCAGAAAAGGAAGAGGTAGGGCAGGGAAAGCACAAAGATGTGACAGGTCTTTCGATGGAGCTCAGGATGGGCAGCACCTCCACTGGGATGCTTCCATTCCTCTTCCCTTGCTGCCTTCTCTCCTATAAAACAGAAATCCCTTCTGCTACCAGCCTGGCCTATTTCTGCTGTCTCATTTTTTTGTACTTCAACACGGAGCACTGCGCTGCCTTGACAGGAAAGTCAGGGCAGTGCATTGACACCCTGTTTCTTCCCCATTACAAAATAAACTAATTTCTTTAGCTTTGCACAATATTCTTCTGAAAACAAGTATTGATCTATGCAAGTCTGTAGACTGGGTAATCAATATCCACCAGTTTGGGGGGAAATAAATAAATAAAGGGACAGAAAATGATGGATGAGAATACCATTGAGTGCTTTTTGAATTGATGCTGTGTTGTGATCGCTCGGCAGCTGAAAGGGTGGGCTGGGTTTGTTTTGTAGCAGCAGACTGATGTGGAAGCTTTCAGATTCCCAGCTTCAAATTAACCCAGTTGTTAGATGTTACTGAATGACTTTGAACCAGCAGCTCTTTCCAGTCTGACTCTTGTATCCAGTTAAAGAGAATAGCTCCTGAAGAGGGGGAGGCTTCCCTTTCTCCCACTGTGGCATTTTTAAAGTGTAATCAAGCTTAGTGGTTTGACATTTGTGTGTATCTGAGCCTGTCTCCATGGATCAGTCAGAGCCAGGTTGGAGGGCAAGAGGAAAGACTTCATCAGCCGGGAAGCGCTGGAGTGCTTCAGTCCTGGAAATCCAGAGACACCGCTGCCTTAGTCTGTTTCTAAATTCACCGTGCAGCTCACTCACAACTTGCACAAGGCGTGTTCACCTGCTACAATACAGTGGAAGTGGAAGGCAAGTGTGGTGGGAGCTTTCTGTGTGGTTTCTGCATGGGGAAGCATCCAGCTCTAGGGCTGTGTGAGTGACATGCTGTGGTTACGGACTGGGACTTGTGAACGCCAGAATTAGCAATCTTCCTCCAGATACCTCTTATCCCATCCCATCCTGGGGTTTTGGCTGGCCAGATCCGATGCCAAAGCAGACTGGGTTGGTCCTGCCTCATCCTGAGCGTTGAGCATCTGGGATCTGAAAGACTCTGGAAGCAGGTGAGAGCTGCTCCAGCCCATGGGTGCAGCAAACTCTTTTTATCCTCTACATTTTCTACACCTTTGGGACATTAAGACCTTCCAGGGAGCCAATTAACATTCTTAAACCAGTAATCCAAAGGCCAGATAACCAGCTAACAGTCTGAGTACAAACACCAAGAGCAGCCTGAGCTGGCCTAAGCTTTCCCTGGAGCAGCAGCGGTCCTCAGTATTTTAGAACAGGTCTTCCAGGTGATGAAGAAACGGGTGCAGTTCCGATGCAGTTTCAAGCAAGTGAGCAGGAGAGGTGGGGAGGAGGGACTGTTGTATTGATCAAGCTGCTGAAATCAAACACAGCTTATTTGAGGAGGTGACCTTATTTCAAAAGCTAGTGAAATAGTAGAAGAGTTTGGAAAACCCTTTGATGGCATCGGAGAGGAAATCAGGCCACGCTTTCAAAGCAATGTGTTTATTGTCTCCCTGTCCATCGAATGTAGTTTCTTGACTAGACTTTAGCTGTCATTTCCTGAGTGCTCGGGGAGCAGCTGGTCTGAGATTTTATATGTATTTACAGGGATCAAATAGGATGAGTATAGCTATGGTGTAGCTGGAGGACGAGAGAAGGGGCATGAGCATACCCTGTGCTGCGTAGAGGACACCAGCCTCCTAGTCCTTCTCAGTCAGTCCATGCTCTTCTCAAACCAGGTCTTCTGAACACCCCAGGAGTACTGTGTGTTTGTCTGTGAGGATGTTAATTCACTTCTAGAGGATCCTCCCCCTGGGAACGCCTGTGTATGAGACATCCAACTAGAACAGGGTTTTGATTGCTTTGGGGTGGAAAGAGCATCTCTAGAAGATCATCTAATGGAAGGCTGTTCGCTGTAGGAGCTACTACTCTAAATTTAGAGTAACTGTTTTCTCTCTTAAGAAGTTGTGGTGTAACTTTGCAGAACTGCTCTGGAATTCTACATTAATTCTTATTTGATCCTTTGAGATGGGTCTTTTAGGTTCCCAGAAATGCTTCATCTCTTTGTTGTAATTAAAAAACTCTCAGTGGTCAGAGGAGATCTGTGAGCATGAGGAAGGCTGTCAAATCAATACGAATCATTGCCAGACACAAGCTTAACAAGCCTGGCCGGGAAGTACAAAGGGGCCCTCTGTCATTTAAAGAAATAAACAGGAGGCAGAGAACTTAATTCAGCTCAATCAGCTGCTAAGCCTGGCCTGACAACCAGCCTTCAGAGACGCTTCCGCTGGCTCCAGCACTTAGCTGAATCAGCAGTTTTCCCTTTCTCCTGCAAGGAGCCTGGCTTCCCACGTGCCTCAGTGGAGGAGGAGAAAGGATGGACACGCTGCTGTGCTGGAGCGACCTCGGCTTGAGGGCACAGCTTAAAAGCCATCTGGGTACTTGCAGCTGCCTGGTGGGGAGGCAACTGGTTTGAGCTGGAGACCGAATCCTGGCAAAAGCTTCTGTGTGTTTGAACTGATGTCAGCTGCTGATGTTTTGAAAGAAAATAGTAGTAAGTGAAAAAGAGTTGGCCAACTGGCTGGTGCCAGCTAGGATAAAGAGAAGGGATCCAGAGGGAGATGGAAGTTGAGAAGGTGAATGGACAAAACGAAGGCATAAATTAGGGACAGAGGTTCTTCCTCTGGTCTTAACGCTTTCTGACTACTAAATTTTCCACCAAGCAATGCCCAAAACACTCTTACAACAAGAAAGACCCTCAAAGGTAAGGTAAGTCCTGGGCCAACTGTTGTAGCTGCCTGTAGTGGTACCATATTGCAGTCCCGATGAGCAGGGGTATCATCCCCACATACCAACCTCGGGGGGAATCTGATGGTTTGTTTATTTCTTTGTGAGTGCCTCAGTGTGCCCAGCTGTGTGCTACACAAAGCCTCCTAGTTTGGGGCTTGGGGATGTGTATTGGATCTCTTCAGTTTGTCCATCCCAGACACTTGACCTGATCCCGCTTCAGGGTGGCCGATCAAGCAGACCTGGAATTAGCTGAAGTGTCTGTACACTGCAGTACTGGAGGAGCACAGCTGGCTGTTTTGATTTGTATATGTTTATGTAAATGCCTCATAAAATATCCCCCGTTGGGACAAGCCAAAGTCACGCATCATAAAGATCAGCTCCTGTAATGGCTTCTTTACAACTGCATTTGCCAAGGTAGTGAAAAAAATATGCCTGTGTTTATAGGAAATTAATTTCTGCCCCTTCAGTGATCAGCCCTGAGCAAGCAAAAGAGCTGAATTATCCCACTTGCTTCACTCTGGCAGGGAACTGCTCCTCGGAGCCTCCTGCAGTGTCATCCAGTGGGGATGTTTAATCAGAAAACCTTAAAGCAGTGAGGTGCCAACCCAGCCAGCCCTCTGCTCCTCCAGCAAGCAGCCCTTCCTCAGCAAAGCACTAAATCACACTCTGAATTTTACACCTCTGTAAGACTTCCAGTACCGGACTGGATTCCAGAAGGTGGTGCATACATCTTTTGCTGAAGAAGAATGTGGTTTAGCCTTTGGGCTTAAATTAGCATACAAAGAATGAAATGCCTTACGAGGCAGATCAGCAAGGTTATTTAAAACATGAAACAACCCAGGCATGACAGGACCTACCAAGGGAGGAAGACTTCCTAGTGCCAGTAGATGGTGCTCCACAAGATCCCTTTATGGGTGAGGTCCATGCTGACCCCAGGTGTATGCAGCACCCCAAAATCCTTATGGTTTAGTGCTGCTTCCATTGCAGAGGAAGTCTTCATAACCGTGCTAGGAGTGAACCATGGGGAGTTCTGCAGAAGGCAGTTAGATTTCACAGGTGTCTTTAGCAGAATCTTGGCCTTCAGGTAAGGTTTTTGTAGGAAGAATGTAACTGCTGGATGCTGTGAATGAACCAAACGTGAAGTGTCTAATTCTCTAGGGTTTCTTCTGGAGAGATGGAAGGAGTAGGTGGAATCCTAGTTGAAACTGAAACCAGCTGGAAATTTGTCTATAAATTCATTAAACATAGGTGTTTCTCTCAAAATCTCTTGTAAACCAGGATAGGTACCTTTTAGTTATTTTACTATTGTGCCAGAGTGGATAGTGTTGCTGCAATGAGCAGATTCATCTTCAGGAGAAATGTTGCTTCTGCTCCACCTTATAGCACTGCTCTCCAACTCTGCTGGTCCCTCTTCATCTGGTGTTACCAGAGGTACTTCTGCAGCCAGGGGGCTCTGGTGCAGGGCCTGGGTCAGTATGAGATGTGTTCTGCACCAGAAGCAAACCCCTGTGCAGTTCATGCCAATGAATGTATGGCTTCCATCTGTCCCCTTGTAGCCAAAGGTTAGTCCTGGAAGAGATAAAGAGCAGTGATATGGGCAGCTGTTCAGATTAAGTGGTTTGTCTCTACGTATCCACCCCACCACGTGCATTAAATGTGGCTGTGGCCATTGCAGCTCATCTAGCCGAGTCGATGAAAGACAAGACTGTTTTCTTGTACATCCTCCTTAAAATCTGAGGAGTTTCCCTGACAGAGTGATGCATAGTTATAGGCTCAGTAAAAGGTAGAGTGATTTATGGCTTACACGCTGTAAATCAATAAAAAGAATCACAGACATTGACAGCACGTTCACAGCCCATTTCTTTAAATGGAAGGCACTTTTCTATCCTTCCCATTTCAGACTGGTTGGCACACGGGGAGGTTCCTGCCACTAACAAGTGCTAAAAGAGTCTTTTTAAAGCTTGTAAAACCTACATCTTATGTAATACTTCTCCTTATATGCCCTTTCTTGCTGTATCATTGGTTCCAGTCATAGGAAGTACCATGTCTCCACCCTAGCACATGGGATTACCTTCTTCTGTGGCTAGATGAACAAAACATCTTAAACATCTGCTGGGTTTTAAGCCTTTTCAGACCAGTCTGTTAACCTCTGACTTTTGAGCCTTGGTGTAAATCCTAATTAAACTGTGTTTGGTTGATGTGAGTCTCAGTGTGGGGTAGAGCGTGTGCTGTGAGTCCAGGGAGCAGCGGGGCAGGTGCAGCAGGTTAGGGCATCTTCCCTGGCCAGTGAGGCTGTGGTGCTGCCGGTGAGTTTTGGGTGCCCCAGGATGCATTTCAAAGGGAAAGGAGGTGCTGTTAAGTGAGCATCATGCAGAACTCGGTTATGGGGGTGCTGCTCCCCAGCCCTGGTACCGCACGCCCAGCAGGAGCAGCTGTGGAGCTCGGGGCTGTGCAGGCCAGCTTGCCAGCACCGCGAGGTGGAGATGGGGAGCCTGGGTACCAGCCAAGTACAACTTCCTTTATTTACATATAGATACCAGTCCTGGAACATGTTTAACTGCTTTGTTGAAATGGGCCATAAATGGGCCATAAAAGTTAGCCATTTAAGTCTGGAGAAGCATTAAGAGACTCTTCAGTGGTGGATGGGTTATAAATAGTCCATAGCCAGCCATACTTGAACAAATGCCTGGCTACTGGCTGCTCTGAAAGAGCCCTCTCCAAATATTCACCATCTGCTCTTTCCGAGAGCAGCCATGGAACAAAACGGGACAATTCCACGGAGTTTCTTCATCCAAGTTACTAAGGCTTGTCAAAGCTCTAAGCAGCAGTGAACAAGGGGTTAAAAGTTAGAGGCTAAGAGATACTGACTTTTAAAAAAACTCCATCTTTTTCATTAAAGCTTCTCTTTGCCTTTAGAGGCGACATGTATAACAGGTGTGCTTGGCCCCTGGGTCACAGCCTGCTCTTCCATACTCTTCGGGTAAGCTGGAGACTTTCCTAACTCAGGCCAAAATGGAAATTTTAGCAGCTTAAGGCAGTTTAATGTCTCCCTCATCTCTTTTGATGAGAGAAGAGGATACGTGCTTTGCACAATCAGCATTATCTGTAGGACTGCAGCCCTGCATACTGCGACCGACACCTCACCGTGGTGTGCAAAAGGAAATGAAAAAGCAGCAGCAATTCTAATTACTGTATGCTAATTGGGCTGTATTCAGGCTTCATTGGTGATGCTATTATGCTGCAAGAAAACAATGGCAGCATATGTACTTACCTTGCTCTACTTATCCTATGATTATTCTCTGTTAGTACAGAAACGTACTGGAAGTATCAGCCTGCACGCAGATTAGGCCGTGAAATGGACCACTGGAAGTTCAGCCCTTGAGCACATTCATTCTCTCTTGTTTTGCATCAAATGCAATATCGGGGATGCCGCAGCAGCTCGAAGCTCTTCTATCTGGTATTGGCCTTTGGTTGTAATAGGATTTGCAGCCTTGTGTTTCCTCCCAATAGAACACTTCTGTATTCCCACTCAATCCATCCTGATGTCCTTATCTGATGGGTTCTCCAATGCAGAGCCTCGCCGTGGCGGTGGGGGAGTCACGTAGCCTGGGGAACGTGCAACGTGCCCCCAGCAGCACCCCTGTGCCAGTGCTCGCCCGTTAGCTCGAGACTAAATTTGATAAGGGAAAGGGGTGCGTACTGGGCCGGATTACTCACTGGCTGCTGCTTTGGTAACAGGAGCATAACTTATTTTTTACTGTAAGCTGGACTCGGGCATTTGCATATTGTGTTTTACAGTAGTATCTAATACGCTGAAAGCTGCCAGTGTCGTTACAGAATCATCAGTGCTCGTTCCAGTATGATATATTCTGTTTGCCTAGCTGGCTGTTTTGCTACCATATGTATTTATTGAAGCTGGCTGATTATCTTATTCAGTGATATTTTGCTTATTTATTCAAGAACGAGTTCATCAAAATTCAGCCAAGCTCTCAGTCCTCAACACACACAAATCTAATCTAGCGGTTTGAACACACCCATCGCAGCAGCAGCTGAATGCAAACTTGATGGGAGCAAAGAAAAAAACGCTGCCTCCCCACAAACCCCTCCCAGCTATCCCTCTGCAATACTGTAATGGCCTCTGAGAGGTGAAGGCACCACTTTTTCCCTCTAAGTCACCAGAGTTGCCCAGTAGCTCGAACTCCACTCGAATGCTGAGTCCGTGGGGAGTTTCCAGCAGGTTCCTGTCTCAGGGCCCATCAGCCAGTAAAGTGGTCGTGATGTCATGGACGGTATCGTGGTCTCATCAGGGAGACTGGTTTGTGTTGCATTAAGCAAGACAGAGTTGCTAATCTCCACTGAGGTTTACATGGGAAAATTTAAAGCCTATTCCAGTATATTAAATGAAGCTGAAAAGCTTCGATCAATAATTTCCCTTGTATGAAAAATAAGAGATGAAAATGATGGTAGATTGATTCAAAATACTTAATGCCAGATACCAGCTGATGGAAGTACCTTGTAAATAGCATTTTGTACAGTTGCCAATGAATTAGTCTAAATTGTGAGGGTGATTGAAATGTATTTTATAATGTTCATCTCCACTTTAGTGGCCATTTACAAAATTTAGAAGAATATGAAATCCCCAAAGAGTAAGTGAGCAGCCAGCAAAAAAACCAGAGAAGGTAGCAGTGGTAGTTTGCAAATGAGATCTTGGAGTGCTTTACAAGACAAAAAGCCAGAGTTCTTTACAAGGAAGAAGGATCAGTGCTAGGAGTGTTCTAAATGTTAAAATGTGTTTTCAAAGTTCCTCTTTTTTTTTTTTCCTCAGCCCTCTCTTTTACATGAAGATTATGATCTTTGATGTGGAAAGTGAAAAGGATGGAGGGCTTTTTAAGTTGACTGGTAACAGAAGAGCGGTGCCTTCTCTGAACAGCCCTATGCTCAACTGGGGCCTCTTGCAGGACTGTTGTATCTCATCACACTAATTTCTGCAGGGAATTGGGACAATTAAAAGGTCGTCAGGAAGACAGGGACAGTCTTTTCAGTAGGGCCTGTTGCGACAGGACAAGGGGAGATGGTTTGAAATTAAAAGAGAGGAGATTCAAACCAGTGTGCAGCTATTGGTGCTATAACAGGCTAATGATGAATTTTGTTCTTTACCTTACTGTGTTTTATTGGAATAGGAAGGAAATGCAACCAAGGAGGAGTGCCCACAGCATTATGCTGGTCACCAGTGCCAAAGGGAAAGCGCTAAAAAAAGTAATCTCTTCTTGTGAGTAACAAGAAACCAGCATTTTTTCTGGTGATTCAGTCTACTAATTAGTTTCCAATACTTAGTCCACAGGATTTTTGCAGGAAATAGGTCTTACTATTTATAAATTGTTGTTCTATCAAGTCACAATTTTTAATTTGTGGCCTTGAGGATTTTCACTTCCTCCTTGTCAGGTGAATTTTAACTAAACCGTGTTCCATCAGCACTATACAAGCTACTGCCAAAACCGTTCTCTGTGCCTCAGTCTGTTCTTTGCAGGGAAGAGGGCAGCTGGAATGAGGCTGTGCTGCTCAGAGACCAATTGCCACCTAGAAGTGACCATGAGCAATGGTCCTTTCTTGACTTGTTGGCTTTTCTGCCTGCACTTGGAGCCTGTTGTGCTGAGCTCCGTGGCCAGCACACACTGCAGTTGCTTTCTCTTGGCTCCCGCTCGGTGTGTGCCCATAGGAGACCATGGCTCAGCTCTTGTTCTGCCTCTCTCACCAGAGAGAGCGACAGCACAGTTAAAATGGGCTCTTTGTCTTCATTCATAATTTTTGTTGGAGGTTATTAAGAGTACTGAAGTATTGTGGAATGCCTTTCTGAAAGCTAGGTGCACTGTAAGAGCTTTTGAAATATTTGTTAACTTTTCTGTGTGTTCCTTGCGGAGGAGAAGGAGGTGAGGATTCACGTGCATCACTCGGGGCATCTGGCCTGACCCAACACGTTTAGCTCAGCTGAATGCTGAGCTGCATCCTTGGTGTTTCCCAGGATTTAGAATCCTGATTCACAGTTTACTGAAGCCACCTGCCCAGCAGTGGAGGTCTCAGTATAAATCCTCATGGCTCTGGTCTCGGACAGAACCACCGGAGCGTTGCTGGTTCAGCAGACAAGCCTGGGCTGGTGAAATTGCCCTCGCTCCTCTTGCAAAGCTTGGCAGTGTCTTTGAAAGTGGAAGCCCCCGTGAAGGTACGAGCCAGGCGGTGGGAGTGCAGCAGGAGAAGTGGAAGGGGATGTTTCCATAGGCATCAAGCGACGACCCTGTGAAAGGTGATGAATGTCTGGCACTGCTTCCAGCACCGGGAGGAGGTCTGTGGATAACTGCAGATGTTCCTGCTGTGGAGAAAGGGGGGCAGAAGCAGGAGGAATAAGAGATATGCTTCACTGCTGATGCTCTAAGCAGCAAACAAATAAGCACTAATCAGTAAATCAGCCCATAACATTTTCCCCCAGACACTGTCCTCAGATGGCTTCCTCATGCTAATCCTCCTCGACACTGAATCACACTGCAAAGCGGAAAAAAAACCCCCAAACCTCTGAGCAACAGATTTTAAACTTAGCTATCTAGGAGAAAACTTCTCACTAGGGCTGGTTTTTAGATTGTAACAAATAATAGCAGGCCCCGGGCTGAATGCTAAAGCTGCGGCTGCGTTTTGAATCTGCTGCTAATTCATAAACATCACAAGCAGTTGATTTCAGCAGAACCCCTTGATTTAATTACACTCTTGTATACAACGGGGACCTTGCATTTTCCTATATGTAATGAATATTAAGCTGATAGCCCTGTAATTTCCTGTGCCAGGCTTGCTCTCATTTTTTGCATATTGATACCACATTTGGTTTGTTATTTTCCAATTTTCCAGTCTTCTAGACTTGTGCTCGGCAAGTTCTCCATAGTAATTGCTGTTGGCACACACATTTCCTTCCTCAAATCTGCTCTTACACCCTGGAATGAATTTTGTCTCATCCTAGAGATTTGCTTGAGTTTGAATTTCTGTTATTTATTCATTGCCTTTAACTCAGCAACCCTGGAATCATGCAGGGCACTGGATATAATTTCATATTCCACAGTTTTAATTTCCTCCTTTCTCCCAGGCAGCCCCCCTTCCCCTCCACATGGGCACACGGATGGTTTTTATCTGACCCTGTGACTTTCTGCTGTTCAGAAGCCACTTTCCAGTGGTACTTGCTCAGAAACTCCCATTCGAATCTGAACACCAAGAGGGATTTAAATGTGGCAGCATGAAAACTAAGGCTGCTATTTATTAAATCTTCCTGGCCTCTTGGTGCTTTTGGTGTTTTGTTCAGCTTGCTTTTTGTCTCTGTCTTTGAGGTTGCTCATCTGTGTGTGTCCTACCTTGCTTCTGGGCAGGGGAATAAATCTCTTTGTGAGATGCAGTCACTGGCAGAGGTGCAGGGTGAGGTCTGTGTGCCAGGGAGGCAGCATGTGAGGTTGCTTTTGATTTGAGTGGTTTTGTAGGACTAATGTGGCATTAAAACAAAAAAGGAGTTGACAACTTACTTGAACTTTTATTTGAACTAGAAAACAGACCTTCCTTAAGTGTTAATCACACGGGAGATGTCAGCTAAGTGTCTATAAATGCCATACCCAGCCTGCTGCTCTGGAGTGCTTTGGAGACACACTTGGCCCTGAAAGGGTGACTGTTTGATGCCTTTGACTGTCGCTGTTCTTAGAAATTGCAGCAACCTGGAAGAAAAAAAGACAAAGACAGAGAAAGGAAAAAGGAAAAAAGAGAAGCATTAACCGAATGCTCTCCATGTCCCAAGATGCTGTGTGAAAATCAGCTTTCTCAATTGTGCCTTAAGGAGGGCACCCACTTACTGAAGCCCTTGAGCCTTATGGTTTGTGCTCAAAAAATACTCAAAT
Source organism: Chloroceryle amazona (assembly GCA_027560015.1). Taxonomy (NCBI): domain Eukaryota; kingdom Metazoa; phylum Chordata; class Aves; order Coraciiformes; family Cerylidae; genus Chloroceryle; species Chloroceryle amazona. Next base: position 54,650 of record JANHFX010023854.1, read on the forward strand.
AGACTGTTGCCCGTGGTAATGCCAGGCAGGCTGTGCATGCTGCTGGTGCTTCTGGCTTTTCAGACTTGTGAGGCCATTTCTGACTCTGAGATGCTCATGAGGTTCATGTCCTGAAGAAGTAGATACAACCCAGCACCTGACTCACCTCTCACAGCCATGGTGCGAGTGGAGGTGCTCTTTCACTCTGAGTTCATGGCACTGTTTTCCATCCCGGGTATAATTTCTCCATCTTCAAAAGGAAAGCTGTGAAAGCCAGATGCCTTCTCTGTATTTCTTTGTCACTTCTTTCCTGGAATATTTACCGAGAGAAATATTCCCATGATGAGTAATGATCTTTGCCAGAACAAACAGCAAAAAGAGATGTGCCCATATCACAACCTGACCTTCTCCCATCACACCCACGTGCTTGACTGTACCTCTGGCAGGAACGTGGTAGGTTGGCTGTCTGCACTTCTCCCAGGTAAGCACCTACTTTTTTCCTAAATATATCCCAGCCTCGTGGAATGTTTTTTTGAGTCTGAACTCGTTCAGAAAGAAGACCAGGTTCTTTCTCAGGAGTTACTGGATTGGTTTTATCTCATGTTCTTGTGTTCTCCACCCATCCCTAAGAGGACTGACCAACTCTGCAGCTCCTGCTGGTTTTAGCAGTATATTTTTGCTGTATTTTGTACACTAGCTTTCCAGCCTTTGAAACCTATTTCCAGTTCAGTCATCGTTGTAGTGCCCAAGAGGAGCAGCCAGGGCCTGAGGCAGGGACCAGTGTGGCTGAAGTAGTCACGTTGATGGTGGTTTTGCTGTGTGATGATGCAAATGTTTCTATTTTTGTCAGAAATGAGAGTCTTGGGTGAACCAGAGTATAGATCAAAGATACCATAGTTGGGATTCTGCTTATTTTGTCACCTCTTTCTGCAGAGTAACCTACTTCCTGGTGCTACTTGATGCAATCAGAAGCAATCTGTGTAATTAAGAGTTAGAGACACAGCTTTGGATGGGAATCTGTCAGGTCACTGTCTTTCCCAGTTGAGTTTTATTTTCCTTAGTGCTCTCGAGGTCTCGTAGTTCCTTTCAAGAGGCAGTTCTTGCTCACAAGCTCAGCAATTATTGATGGCTCCCTTTGTCAGACAGACAGACAGAGTATGGGAGCTTGTGTGTGTCACTCACAAGGTACATACCACTGTCCTAAATGCATCACTGAACATCATAAAATTAGAAGCAAAACCAACATTCCTCACTGAAAACCCTGGTTTTTTTTTCAAAGCAAAGTTAATTACACCAAATCCTCCATGTGTTTAAGAAAGGAAAATGGCCCATTTTTTTTTCTCCCAGTGTGGATTGCTCTTGTCCCTTTCAAGAGGGCTGGTCAGGAAGGACGTGCGTGTTCAGTTCTTGTTGGGTGATGGTCCTGAGGGCTTAGCAGTGAAGTAATCATGTGCTGGCGTGCCCCTGGTGAGCTAGGAGGAGCTGAAACATGCTTGAGGTCTTTGCTCCATCTGACCCGAGTGGCTGCGTTCACCTGGTGATGCTGGTGCCAGAACATGAGGTGTAAAGAGCCTGCTGGACCCAGCCTTCCCTCCCACTCGTCACTCCCCTTGACACTGTCACCACCTGCCCTGATCTACCGGTGCAGTGCCCAGTGCCATCCCTTCCCTGCTCAATGCACTCACTTTGGCCCAAGTTAACCTAAAACCCTGCAGGTAGATAGTTTTGGGGTTTTTTTTTGCTAGTTTTGCCTTGCTTTCTGACTCTGGACCAGGCACACACACGGTCACACTGGCGGACGGGAGAGGGGTCAGCCAGCTGATATGTGCAGGCATTGCTCACAGCTCAGCACCAAGCCCTGGCAGAGCAGAAACAAACGAGATCTTCATCAACTGGGCTGCCTTGCACAGGGGAGGTGCTGATCTGCTGGTGACATCTCTCCTGAAAGGCCAGTTGTGGGTGTCACAGCAGGGCATCCCAGGCACCGTTAGCTGTAGAGGTACCAGCGGCAGACAGCTTTGGTTCTGGAAACCAGGAGATTTTTCCATGATAGCTTCACGATGAGTAGACAGCTTGTGTCCTAGAGATCTCTAAGTGTATTCAAATGGTGGGACTTGCTGGGTCTGTGTGAGCCTGGCTCAAATTCAATTTGATACCTTGGAGGTGAGTTGATGGTTTATATTTTACATTTATGCAGGGCTCAAATCATCCTTCTGGCTGTAGCTGATTTAAGTACCATTGCAGAAATAGCCGTTAAAGGCTGGAACTGGTTCTCCTGCACTTCCCTTTCTGAGAATGGAGCAGAAAGCGGCTGAGCGAGCAGCGCATGCGGTGGCAATGGTCTCAGAGCAGAGTTATTCGTAACAGTTGAGCACGTAATTGTGCATAATGCAGCAGAAGCGTTTCTCTTCTTGTGATTGAAAGGCATTTGCTTTTGATTAGTGTGTAAGTGTTCTACCTGGGAATATCTAGGGGCTGCGAATCTGAACTATTTCAGGCACGAGTGTTTATCACAGCTGAAAACACTGGAGCAAAATGGCCTCGTGACAAACACAAGCAGGGCAAGTAACGACCTTTACAAGACAGTTTTATAGAGCAGGATAAACAGCAGGGGCTGGATCCTCAGCTGTAGTAAACCATTCTGTCTGTGCTGACGCTGCCAGTCGAGGTGTCGATCCTTGGAGATCTATGGAAATGTCACGCAGGAGCAGCTGCCTCTTTGTTGTGTAGCTCGAGTGAAGCCATTAAGGGTGGGCTTGGGAGCCAGGCTTCCAGCATGGTTTGGGAGCTGGTGTCATTCACCTCTCGACATGCTTCCTATCAGCAAACCTTTCTTTAGAATCTTTGTGGAGCAGGCAAGTGAGTGGTGAGCTTGGACACTGGGCAAGGGATGCTGTGTCAATGGTTGTTTGCCCTCACTGCAAACCCAGTGCTCATTTCCTTTAATTCTCCTCTTGGACCAAATATTGACCAGCACGCTGGGAGTACCTGGTCTTTTGGGGCAGCGGGACAAAGGCATCTGAAAGGGCTGTGGAGTGCCCTTGGGATGGTCCTGGTGGACAAGAGCCTGTAGATACAGTGACTTGTCACCACCTTGTCCATTCTCCCAGAATAAAACTTTAAGATCTGAGTTGGTGTCGGGAGCAAATTGCCTTCAACTGAGCTCAGATTTCAGTCGCAGAGGAAACTTGTGCTGATCCTTTCACCAGGCTTGTATTCAGGTGAGGAGTCCAGACCATACAGTTGCTGATCTGAGACTTTTTACCTGTGTGAAATTCACTTTGGAAAAGTAGTATCATTAAAAAGGGAAGCTGTCTGGCTCTTCTAAATTAAGCAATTACTCTTAGACACAGCCCTCTCTGTCAAGTAGCTGGAAGTTCATCCTCAGGCTGAGATGGAAGGTGGTTTAACAAAGTGTTTTACAAAGTGTAGGTGGATAAATTTCTGAAGCATATCTGTATAAACCTGCTGTAAAGGCTGCACAGAGGTTAAGCAGATAGATAACGTTATAGAAGCTGAATAATCACACTATTACTCTATATAATCTTGCTGGAAAGCATATTTTTCTACAGAGCAACGATACAGAAGATATTTGTGTGTAGTGATTTGTAGTGATTACAACAGCAGAAATCAATTGCGCACAGCACATAATTTGTTAGCAGCAGGATGCACGTTATGTCATCAATAAAGGGATTAGTTTGTTGAACTATGAGGGTGAGAAGAAAGCAAACTTCACACTGGTGTAACTAGTTCAGTCATAATATTGGCAACAAATACATCTAGTTATACATACATCCCTCTGAAGATTAAGATGCTCTTGTGAGGTTTCCTTAATACCCACTGGATCTGTGCATTCTTTGCATCTTCAGTATGTGTCACAAATATCTGCTCATTAGCTCCTTAAAAATAATACTTGGCCTGATTTTAAGGAACACAGACAGGTACACTGTGACATTTACCACTACGAAAGAAAAAATGATCACCCTGATGTCACTGCACCTCTTAAGATACCTTCTGTTAATCTACAGGTAGGGTAATCAGGTTCTTTTTTCCTTTCATTAGGAGCCCTGTCGTCTTGGATTAGACATTCCCAAAGGCAGGCGTGCTCTTGGATGGGGCCCTGGAGGTGCTAATCTCAGCTGAGCTTCTCTTACACAAATCCTGCTGCCTCGCTGCACATACGCTGTGCCGTGACAGTCACAAATCGCTGTGGAGGAGAAGCCTCCCCAGCACCTGTGAGGGGGGCTGGTTTAATTATCCTCTCTGCAGAGTGGATTTTCCAAGTGTGCTGCTGATGGCACATGTTCAAGGTCACCCGAAGAGAGCACGACTGCTTGGCTGAGAAACAGATGTTAGGCTCTGCCTCTTCTCCCAGCTCTTTATCAGCTACGCATCCCACACCTTTTGTGAGCTGCAGGTGAAAAGCCCTCCTTGAACCCCTCCAAAAGGTGTCCTGAACCCCTCTGCCGCTCCCTGGTGCAGAGGAGACTGGCCAGTGCATGTAACTCCTTTATAGGTGGGGCAGAGCCTGATGTCTTCCCTTAGAGAGTCCCTTTGGCTCTCAATGAGTACCAAGGCTGTGGCCAACTCCAGCATGATGCTCTACAGTAGTGCTGAAGACTGAGATTTGTCTTGCTACAAATCCTACATGCTAGGGAGGAATGAGTCTTGCCTTACTCCAGGTTTGAAGATTAATTTAAAACTGACCGCTTTGGAGGAGAGCCAGAAAACGAGGAGGCAGCTGAAAAGACAAGCTGTGCATCAGCAGGGGAAAATAATCCCTCCTGATTCCTGCAGGTAACTAGAAGTCCCAAAGCGTGGGATTAATGTTATAGAAACAAGGTGTAAACAAACTCGGTGGCAGTAGAATGCCTAAATCCTTCAGCCCTCTTACAAATCAAACCCATTCTGGAAGGATTCAGTTATTTCTGAGATCTCACCTTAGCTAGGGACTCACTGACACCAGACATCAGGAAACCCATTATATTTGTGTGCACACTTGCTGGGCTTAGTTTTTGCCACAGATGGTGGAAGGAAGATGCAAGGTCTTACTACATTAACTGTCAAGGTTACCGTGAGGCCCATTCAGTTTTTACTGTCAGCCAGTGGTCCCTCTGGATGCTACTGGAGCAACTGGAAGTTGCAGTTTCGTAGCCAAGAAAAAAGAGCAATGTGACACATCCCAGCATATATTGGGAGCTGGGAGAGTAGTAAATAATAACTGATTTTTGCCTTGCATTGTGTAGACATGCTAATGATGTATCCTCAGGATCAGTCAGGAGGTATTGCTAATTCCTTGGCCCATTCTTATGATGGCTGAAGCAAAAAGCCCATTTCTCAAGGCTATTTTGGGAACTGTTCTGCTTCCAATGTCTTGCACTGTGCTCCCCTCCTTCCTGGGCATGTCAAAATCTGAGGAGTAGTTCCCCAGTGGCAGAGGGCGTGACACGGGGTGGGAAGGCAGGAGAGTGGCAACAGTGGAGTCTCTGACCTAAATATAAGGAAAGAAATAGAAAATCACAGCTGAGTTATTACTGAAAACAGAAACACATGTAAATTCTACCTCGGCTGGCCTATTCTGGGTAGCTTCCAGGCATTTAATGGGCTAAGACAGATATATAGCACTGTCACTATCTGCTGGGGACCCATATAAATCGTCGGTGATGGTTTCTTTTGCCATTTCATGTAGCCATGCCTGGTGGCTTGAGCGCTACAGGAAGGAAGCAAAATACTACTCATCCTGTCAAGAGCTGCTCTGTATTGTAATTGCAGTATCTATAAGGAGTGTCAGGGTTGGATTATTGGAGATGTCAGAAACAAAATGAGAGAGATTAAACAGCCACAAAGAGCTGCAAAATGAGGAGGTAATTGCACTTCATGAGAGTGCAAAGATAACACTGGGAATGTAGATCTCAACCAGCACTGCGTGGAGCTGAAAGTGCATGGTTTGTGTCCCCTGGTCTCTAAGTGCACTCCTGGGAGCGTGCCACGATGCCTGGCCTAGAGGAGCCGAGTGCTTGGCGAGCACAGCCCGGCTGAACTTGCCGGGGAAGATACTCTGCTCCTCTTGCAGGAGATAGCACAGAAGAGAGGTGAACTCTGCTGCATCAGAAATGCACTTTAGCAGCAGCGTGTTACCCAGCCTTTTAAATGAAGAAAACAGCTCCCTGCTGGATACAAAAGCAGGGAAAAGACGTAAGTGATTCTGCATGAAAGGTTTGGACAGGCAGAACATCTCCAGGCATAATGGTAAATGTGCTACCTGATGTACCACGCTGCACCCCTCAGCACGGGGCCGGTTCTGGGCTTAGCCATCACCTTCATCAGCCTCTCAAATGCTGCCCGAGGTGAGCTGACCTCAGCTAGCCTGGGGCTGGTAGAAAGCCATGAGATCTTTGAGGAGAGAGGCAGAGAATGATCATTTTGCCTTCTTGCAGATGCCAGCTACCACCCTGAAACAGTGCTCAGGCAGTGGGAGAGCTCTTTTGGTTGTCAGTTATCTGTGGTTGCTTCTCATTACTGAGGGGCTCTGTCTGCAGAAAGGCTTCTGAACGCTGTTGTGCTGATACTGGGCAGATATATTTGTTTTCTCACAGCTCCTGTTTTCTCTGTTGTGTCTGCAAAGCACTTTGGGGGATCTCTAGGCTGGCTGCAGAGCAAGGCTCACTGTCTGCACAGCCAGAGGATGTCTGTAGTGACTTAGCTACTGTAAGGAGCCTTTCAGTGTTTCTTTATAATTGATGGAGAAAACCAGGTCCCTCCAGGGTTCAGTTTACCCAGTGGCTGTAAGGTGGGTTGAACTGCCTCTGGGGCTTCCCTGGGCTCTGCTGACTGTAAAGGGAGCCAAGGCAGCTCAGCTGCTCTTCAGTAGCTGTGACCAGTGAGATGAATTTGACCTTAGTGCGTGCCAAACTGAACGATGGAGTTGTTGGATGCACTTGGACTATCTCTATGTTAGTACCCAGACAGTGCAGCTGCCTTCCCAACTCCAGTGTGAATAATCTGCTAGCCTTTTAAGGAGCTGCTCCCAGGAACACTTCTTAAGAATTATATAGACTTATTTTCCCTTTCTCAGACAAATCACTTTTTCTGTTTAGCATTTGGTCCTGTTATTGGGATACTCAAGTTTTGGAGCATTAGCCTCCAATAAAACCACTTGTGTGATGCTGCAGCAAGGTTAAGGGGTGGTATTGTGTCTGTGATCCAGGTGAGGAGGTGGGAGTAGCCTCTAGATCAGGAGTAAAAGTGTGAGCAAAGGAATTCAGCGCTTGATACTCACTGTCATCAGATTTCCTATTAGAAGTTGGGGACTGTGTGACATGGCAAAAGTCAAACTGAGAATATAGAGCAAGGAAAGGTCTTGCTCCTCCCTGCACAGTGTTAGCAGGGGTCAGCATGGCCTGATCTCTATATAGCCTGGTCTCCTGCTTGGCTGTGTCTCCCATGTGCGTGCTGCCAAGCCAAAGAGGAGCTCCAGTGTCCCACTTTTCATGGAGCACAGGTGTAAGAGTTGGAGTGGAGCAAGTGGCTATTTCTAGCAGCCTACCATCTTCCCCGCCTCTGAAAGTTAAAGGGACGTACTCCTGGGACAAGGAGATCAGTGTGGCTTTTCTACATGTAGAGGAGGGTGTGCACTGCCCCTGTGAAATGCAGTTTGGTTGTCATTTTGGTTTGCTGTTTGGTTTTTTTTTCCCCAAGAAGCTTCAGGTTTGGTGGAGTAAAAGTGTGTTACATCAGGTGAGATTGTTGGCTGGTGGTTAATTGGAATCTGCCTGGGTCCAATAACCAGCTTTTTACAGTGTCTGATTAACTGTTAACGTAAATTCGAGATACCTCCCCTGGTATAAGTAGAATGGGCTAACTGGGGATCTAGCCCAATTAGTCTAAGTGGCCTGGGTCCTCTATTGCATCACTATTCAAATCCTGTAGAGCTGAGCTTCGCAGGAAGGAAGGAATTTGGCCACCTGCCCTTCCTGTGTTGCCAATTTGAATGAATTGATGTTTGATGTACGTAGGTAGCACTACCAAGTCAACTGAAGTGGACAAAGGTTAAGTGTGCACTGCGCAGTTATCCATTAGAATAAAAGCTCCTTGGTGTAATAATTATACACTAAAATGCCAGAAAAAACCTGGACATGATGATAGCTTTTGCAACACTGTATAATTCATACATTATAGCTCTGCTTTTCACGTTTAATATTTCAGAAATAACAGAACACATTTCATTGGGAAATGCAACATGTGGAATGCCGTGGGTATAAATAAGCACTTAACTGAAGGAGAGGTTCCCAGCGCTTGCTACGAATCTCTTCCTAAGTTTATAAATTAAAGTCTTTGAAACAGTAACTCTGAGATGGCCGGTTGGTAGAAATCTCTGCAGCTCGCCTGGAGAGGTGGAATCATGTCCCCATGAGAGGCAGGGACAGAGTTCCCCTGCACTGCTGTGAGAGCAGGGTTTCTCCTGCCAGGCTTCAGTGATTTCTGTGTCACCAGTGTCTATGGTACCTAGAAAATCCAATTTACAGTTGAAAGGATTAATAACTGGCTATTATCACACATTACCTGAGAAAATAAGTCTGTCTTGTGGGTATTAAACAACGGGTTCATGGACATCATTGTGCTCAATGCTCGTGAAACTCTTCTTGAGGATTCACTGGTGCTTGTTGTCAACGTGGTTTCTTCCAGCAGGGGCAGTGATTTGGGACATACCCACCTAGAAGACCACATGATCAGGTGTTCCGCACCTTCAGAAGCTTCTAGTCTTTGGGTCTTTAGCCTTCACCTCCAATTTCCTTGAAACCAGGGTTTTTTGCAATTGTAGTGGCTCCTTCCTCCTCACTGTGTGTCCTCATCGTGGACAGATTGGGATGGGGCAGAAATTCAGTTTTTAAACGTATGCTTTTCCAAATTCTCCTTAGAGCTGTGGGCTTGTGGTTGGCTGATAGATCCTACGGTGATTGTGTCCTAATCTCATTAAGAGCCACTATTCAAGCATTTGAAGAACCATAACAGTCCAGGAGGTCCAGCTTTATGAAGAAGGAAGCCAAGAAAGGCATGTTAAGGCCAATTCACTGGACCACCAGGGCTGCTGTGTACCTCCTGCCCAGTGCCATGCTGCACATGTTGGGACTGTTGTCATCTCAGCTGGGATTCACCTCCTCTAACCTAGAAACCTGATATTAATATTTCTCATTAAAGCTCAATTCTTGAAGTTATCTGAGCACATCGGATATGAGATTTCACTTTTTCTTGTGAAAGTATTAGTTGCCATTAAAAAAAAAAAGTGCAAGTAGTAAATCCTAGGGGGTCAGGAAACTTAAGGACAATGCTGTAATTCTGGGAGTGTTTATTTCAACAGTGTCTGCTCTTAAACCAGTTCTGTGACTGTTGGGGACTGTGGGGCTTGGTGATGCTGCAGTCAGAAATTGTGGAAACTTTGGCACCTCTCTGGGAGTACTACAAAAAAAAAGGTAGTGTGAGAATTAGCTTTTCCAGGCTCTCATAGCTCTCAGTGTGTTTACTGGTCTATCTATAATCCTTCCATAATCTTTGGAAAGTTAAGGGCCCTGATAAAATAGCCACTGAAATCAATGAGTTGGTTTGTACACCTCTCCAGGCACTGGATGAGATCCAGCCTAAATACCCAATCTGCATTTTCATGAGTCATTGCAGGAGCAGGGAACACACCAAGACAGGTATAATTTTCGGTTTCAGTGTGAAACTGCCTCTGCTCTGACTCTAGCCCAGTCAATCTACATTTCCATTACGGACAAGGTTGATCTTACATCCCTCTGGCCCCTTGCTCAAATGGTATGCACGCGCAGCAGTCGTAAACCATTTTCCAATGGCTCGGGTCGGGATATTAAAGAATGTATGGTTCCTGCATCTGCTCTATTGTAAATCCGCTGGTGCTTCCACAGTCTGCTCAAGGAGCGAGGAAGACACAGAAACAGCTGTTTAGAGTTTTAAGCAGCTTGTGTAGATGAGTTTGGCACCTGGGTTTCCTGGGGTGAATTGGCTACGCTCTCCTTGGTATGTATGGGAACCACGATGCTCCCAGGGACCTGTGCTCTCCGTTTGGGGTGGGTTGCTCTGGGTCATCTCTGCTGCCTCCCAAAGTAAATAGGGGAATAGCACCCCAAGAGGGGAAGGTTTACTCTGCTCAGTGCCAATAAACCAGATTCTCTCCATGGAATTGAGCCAGCAGAGAACTTGACCCTTTAATTTTAACTCTTCTGACTGAGATGGACAGCCCGGGGCGTACCCCCAGACTGCACACGCCGTGCCCTGGGCTCCAGCTCAGGCTGGGTGAATTGGCACAGCTCTGGCACTGCACGAGGCTGCCCTGCGACTGAGGAGCTGCTCGCAGGAAATTCTCAGTAGCACTGTGGTGCTGCTCCATACAGGTTGTGGTGTTTTCCACCTTGCTGCCATCCCAGTTACCTCTGCAATAGTACTCACTAATGTGCAGCAGTTTTCAAAACAAAACAGTATCTCGTTAGAAATCCCAGTCCTGAAGCTGTTTTCTTCCCACGCCCTTTTCTCCCCTTCCCCACAACTCTTTGGTTTTGGTGACGATGACAGAACCAAATGGAAATCTCACTTTGGTGGGAGTTTCTGACTCTGCTGTGAAACCAGTATGAGGGGCTCAGCTCTGGGAAGGAGATGGAAAGCAGCTGCGTGGTGTCTGGCTACTTCTGTTTTGACAATCCTCTCTTTTCCTGCCTGTGTACAATATGTTAGACATGAGTCAATGTCACGGGCTAATTTTCCACAGCGAGCAGATTTTCCATTGAAGTAAATTCATTCTTAACCTTCCTGGGTGCATCCGCTTCTGCCTCCTGAGAGGGCCTCGTGTACATGGTACAAAACGCAGCCTCGTGAGACAAACAGTTGGGTTGCACTACGTGGTTTTTTCCTTCCTAACCCCAGGGTCCTATGGTCTAAACTGTGCTAATGTGCTCGTGTAAGCGACCCACGTGCAGAAATACAGAACCAGACTAATTTTGGCTGTGCCTAAAGCACACTGCACCTCCCTCGAAAGCCAGCGCACAACAGACCAGCTCATGGCCTGTTGCAGAGCCCATGGGTTCACCGGGAGCCCCCAGTTTGGGTCTTTTATGGGGTAAAGTCCTTGTATTCCTTCGGGCTTGTCCCTTCCATAGCACCAACCAGGGAGAAACAGGGCTGGGATCACCTGGTGCCTTCCCAGCCTGCAGCCAACAGCAGGGGCCTGAAGTGACCTGGACCTGATGTGTTTTGGCTCATGTAGTTACAGTGATCGCTGAGCTCTTTCTCTCTCTTTTCTGAGTGATTTTGATTATTATGTATAACAGCGCATGGTCTCCAGTGGATAAAAGCCTCTAATTCTATTTTATCCAACTCAGAGAGCAATCTCAGCAACTGGCTGTTGCCTGTATTATTCAGTAGCAGCTATGGCATGTATTATTGCATAGGATATGAAGGACTTTGTAATAAATATTTAGTGTTCCTTTAATCTGTCTGTTCTTATATCAGGTTCTCCAGATAATCCCCTACTCCACCATGTACTATTTAATAATTCTTTTTCTGCCAATCTGTTCTTCTCTTTCATACAGGGACACGTGCCCGCCTGCCCTGGGACACGCTCTCCATCGGTCTCTCCTCTTGAGCAGTCTTCAAAGTGTTGGGTTTCCGTGATAGTGTCGTTAAAAGGAAGAACATGTGTTGCTTGTGTGAATTTGTGAGTAACAGTAAACTGTCTTGTGTTTAGATCCCAGCCGTTTGGCACACAATAATGATTTTTTTTATTTTTTCCTGAACAGAGGCCAAAGGCCTGCAGGAGACAACAGGCTCTGGCACAGCCATTCGCTAGCACAGGGTTTGTGATACTTCTGCTTTGCTGCTGACTGCTTTATCTGATCCCAATTGCATTTTGCCTCTTCTCTCAGCCATTGCATGGGTGGATTGTAGCCCTTCAGGGAAGGGGCTCACCTAGGTGGGACATTATCTTTGGGGATGTTGGTGTGCAGGTCCCAAGGAGTCCAGCTCTCCCAAGGGTTTGTCTTCGACAGTGGCCACTTTGCAAGGGCTGTGCAGAAATAAGTAGAGCTGGAAGCTTGAGAGTGTTTTGTGGTAGGGCCAAGGGGAAAGAGACCAAGGCTTGCTCTACCCCACTCTGAGCCTGCCCTGGTTCGGGCACTGTGAGGATCTGGCTGTGATGGCTCAGGCACTGCTTTCAGTCCTGCATTCTGCATAGCAGTCCTTTCCTAGCGTGCACCATCAGCAACCTCTGAGAAGCATGTTAGGGACCAGGTGAACCAAAAGATGTGTCCAGACCATCATGTTAACTTGCACTTCAAGCCTGTCTGTTTACTGACCTTTTCCCTCTCTGAGTCCATGTGTAACCACTGGCTTTCCAGTGCCTGTGGCAGTGAGGTCTATGTTTAAAGCAATCCAGGGCTTCTCACTGAAGTTTTCCGTGGAGCAAAGACGGCATGAAGAGGCAGGTGGTCATGAACAAGCATATGCATTCTTCTGGAGTACTCTTTCCCTAGCACAGCCTGACTTGCAAAGTCAGACACACGCATCACGTGCTTTCTCTGCTACTGTAAATTGGAGCTGTTACCCCCCAAGAATCAGAGCATGAGAGGTGGGAAGGGGAGGTATGATGAACAGTGAAAGAACCTGTATTGAAAAGTAGCACATCTCTTCTGGTACTGTGCTTCACCGCTTGCAAGTTGCTTACTTATACTGCAAGTCATGATTTAGTATAACTAACTATTCTACAAAACCTACTAATGAAATCATGCCAGTATTTCTTAAAGCAGGCAAAAATGCTGAACCAAAGAAAGCATGAAAAGAGTTCTGATCATCTATTAATAGTGTAGCATGCCTGTTTTGAAAAGATCCCCAAGTTTGCCTGTGATGGCATTAGACACTAACCTCCTTAAAGATCACTTAGTGCACCTTAGTAGTATCTATTATAGTATATGGGATTTTAATTGCTTTATTATAAAAGAAAGCAATATTCACTCTTTTATGAATTTTGATTTAATGACTTTAGCACATTCATTATTAGTTCATTATGGTTCTGTGGAATTGAGGCCTCCTGAGTTAAAAGAATGTCCCCACACTAAGCTGGCCTCAATTAAAATGTAATCATATTGTGGTTAATCTCAAGGACTTGCTCTATGAGCGCAGGGGTATGCGAGAGAGAGAGGCGGTGTGGGGCACAAGGAGGAAACATGAATGCTGAGAGGCAGGATTTGCACTGGTGAGAAGCTGTTTAAATCCACTTCTGAAAGTGTCCTGGGCTATAATCTGAAACCGCTTTCTTAGCGTGACCCTCACATGTGACCATCACAATCTTAAAGCCACAACTAGAACTTCTTTAAAGAAATAGAACAGCACTGATCTTTAGCAATAGAAGAAAATCCTATTTATGACAGTTTGGCCAGTTCCTCATCAAGTCCCAAAGCCAGCAAAGGTCCTTGACAAAAGGTCCCATTGACAGTCCAAGGAGGATCGGCGAGTCAGGGGACTGGAGTTAGTAGACTTGCACAACTCACTGCTGGACCGAGGCCTGTATCTCTGTGCAAAGGGGAAGAGGGAAGGCCCTTGCAGAGGAAAATGCCACTGTTCAAGATGCTGCAGGAAATAGTGATGGTGGACACAAGCAGAACAGCAGTATTTCTGGGGAAGGATAGCTGCAGGATTAACAGTTATGCTTCTGTCCCCTTGTTGCCTGGGCTGGGTGCACAAGAAAGCCCTCTCCTATTGAGTCTTGTGCTTCCATATTTGACCGTGGGGCCACGTTAAGAAAATCAGCAAGTTGTGAAGATCTGGAAGAAGATGAGAAATACAGCTCACAAGTAATTTGGTTGAAATACTCCTTCTTTGATGTTTTGCCATACTGAACAGTGTAATAACTCTTCCAAAAGAACACTCCAAACAGAGCTATTTTGGGATTACTTTTCTCCTTTAGCTTTTTTTCCCGTGGTTTTCCTGTATCTTCTTTTTATCTCCCACATCTCACTGAAAATGTCTCAAACTCTCACCAACCACTTCTGATGTTTCAAGATCCCTTCAAGCTTAGATCCTGGGTATAAATAAGAGTCCTTGTTAGTAAAGTTGGAGCGTTTTACAGCGAGTGTTTGAAAGGCTTTATGTTATATTTTTTTTGTCTCTACAGAGAACCCAAACCTGGAATCCCTGAGGCCTAAAACTGAGGAGAATGGAGAGAGGCCAGATTCCTCTGTGTTGCAAAGCAAGTGTTTGTAATGCAGGGGTCAGGGAGCATTTCCACAATAGCTTCCCATTTAGAAAAACAGATCCTCAATGGGTATAAAACAGAGTACAGTCTTCAATTTCAGTTCATAATTTGATGTAATTTGAGCTAAATTAACAGTTAAAAGGAAAAAGTCTCAGAGTAACTAGAATCCTGCCTTCACATAACCGCCCTGTTTATTAAAAGTCCAGGGAACATTTTGAAGAACAGCAATTTTTAGACTCTGAAAGGAGTCGTTTGTGTCTCTAAGAACAGAACGTAAATGAAGGCTAAAAGGTTGGTTATCAGGAACAACTGGCACCAGTTCTTGTGCCATATTGTTTAATTATTATGCAAGATAATTACTGTGAGAATATCAGTAATGGCAGTGATGTCGATGCTTCGTAAAGCTTTTCCAGATTACAGGAATACTTTGGAAAGTGGTGTATTTCAGGAAGTAACAAAAGCTGTTTGGGGAAAGTGGTGTTTTTACGGCAGTGACTTACATGTAGAGTTTTACACCATCTTTTCAGGCTCATCAGTTTAGAGCTGCAATGAGGCTTTCGTTTCCCAAATTTCACAAGTCTCCTTAAATCACTGTTATATGTTGCTGATTATCAGAGGCCAGCCCCAACCCGTTAGCTTTGCCAAGAGAAACTCCATGCTCAGCAACATTGACTCTGTACTCAGCGAGCTGTAGAGCTCCCTAAATTGAGGGACATCCGTTTGCCGTGAGAAGTTATCTTTTTTTTATGCCATTTAGGGGGTTATCTTGCAAATGATTAATCACAAAAGACCCAGCCATTGGAAATGCACAGCACTGGCAAGGCAAGGTCCAGAGAGAAAACAGCTTAAGAAATTTCTTCATTACTCTGAAAATATGTACATATTTATGAGAGGAGCTAGCTCTGGCACCCTTGCAGAGCTCCGAGCTGTGAAAGCTGTAACCTTCAGAGCAATTCAGTAGCCAGTCGTGTTCAGCCTGGCCACAAAAATGCCGCTACTGACAGAAAATAAGAACAATGGGAGGTGCTGCATGATGTAAAACACCTCAGAGAGCAGAAGCACATCCATTCTTTGTTCGGGTTCCCTGCTATAGGCAAGTTCAACCTGTGGCTTGTGAGTTCAGTACAGTTCTGCAGGTTTGCTTCTAGAACTTGCTGCCATTTCTGTGTCATTAATTACAACAGTAATTTATCACTCACATCAGCACATCCTTGTTGCTGTGAATATGTGTGTTTTCTGAGCTATTAAAGAGAGGCACGTAGATCAGAGTACAAGTCTGTTGGAAGTGGTTTGAATATTTCTTTTCACTCGTCCAGCTTTTGCGTGATGATGCTTCTACATCTGGACGTGCTGGTTTCCAGTCTTGTGGCTTCTGAGATGGCTGTTCCAGACCCTCATGGTGTGGATGTTTCTTCCTGCTGAGATGCCTGTGCAAGTAAGCGCATGACTCTTGGGTTTTGTTGTTTTCCTGAGACTACCCTCACAGAGCAAATTTGGATTACATATATGTTGGTGGAATGGCACTGGGCTTATAAGAAGCAGTTAGTGAAGTATCATAAACACTGAAAAAAAAAAAAGAGATACATTTGCCATGTACTGCATGCTTTTTTGATACAGATGGGATATAGGTACTTCTAAGAATTTAATTCCCTCAACAGAGCAGAAGGCAGCAAATCTGACTGTGTGGCAGTTTTCTGCCCGCTGCTGCCTGGCCCCTGGGAATCAAAATGGAGATGGTGTTTGCAGAGAGCAGTTCCCAAGTCGAGTTTCTGTTTCAGACAACAGCCAAATCAGCATCCTCCCCTCTGACCTGCCATAGCCTCGGGCTTGGAATTGCAATGGGGTCACACTGGGCACCATGAGCCTGTGGCACTAAAGCAGCTGTGCTTACACATGGGCTTTGAAACAGAGCTGTGTCCTACTTCCCAGGCCAGGTATGCCCATAGATACAGCATGTTTAGTCACTCTAGGAGGCCAGCACCTTCCGTGTGCCACTGAGGGATCACTAAAGTCCTCCAAAGATAAATCAGCATCTCACACTGTGTGATGCAGAGTGAGCCGCCTGTGTTTGATGGGCTTAGAGGAGCAGGTAGAGAAGATGATGCTGGTGAGAGATGAACACTGTCAAGCACTAACTCTGCTTTTGATTGGTTTGCAATGACAAGTAATTGAACCCCAACAACCTTCCTGCACTGTACCCATCTTCAGCTTTTGTCTTTCCCTGGACATCCCTTACCCAGTATGCACAACCTGCACTTTGGTCGATAGAGTGCAGGCTGCAAAGTAATTTCTAGAGAGCAATTGTACTGCTTTTTCCCTCAATAAGCTTGAGAAAAGTAAAAATTATGGTATTATGGGTGCTTTGGTCATGAAGAGGAAATGATGCTAGATATGAACAGAAGAAATTCCTCTTATCCCTGGGAATTTGTAAGTATTAAATTAATTCCCCTATCTCTTGGCGTGTTAATGGGAAGGCTTTCGGCTCTGTGTTAGGCAGAGGTCCACATTTGCATTTAGATGGAGCTATTTTAAGGATTGTAGTATATACATAGGGGCCTGTATCCCATTTACAATAGAATCTGTTAGATAAAATTAATATCTAGTAAGTAGTTGTTTTTTCCAGTTTTGTTACAGTCTGAACCAGTAACTGAAGTGGTATAATCCAACATAATAAATACTGGAGTCATTCACTTGAGAGAGATCTTTTCCACCCACAAGGAGGAATGCACTCCTTAACCAGTGAAGCAGGTTATCTATTTCCCTTTCACAAGACAGCCATGAAGTATTGCATCCAGGGCCGTGCCTGCCAGCAATACCCAGAAGACTACTTTTCACTTGTGCAAAACAACCTGCTGCCTCATGGAGAGTGAAAATTATTCCCCCACCACACAGGAGACCACAGCAGGGTGATGGTGGCTGTCAGGTGGGGCAGTGCAGGGACCTCAGATCTTTCCAATTTTCTCTGTCCAGCAGAAGGCATTTCTTACACACGCAGGGGGCTGTGCTAATCCTCCCAGCCTGTATCAAGTGATGGTGCTCCTGGTGAGGCTGCAGCTTGAGCACTGGGTTCAGTTTTGGGAGCTGTAGGGTAAAAAAAGACATCGAGGTGCTGGAGCGAGTTCAGAGAAGGGCGATGAAGCTGGTGAAGGGTCTGGGGACCAT
>JANHFX010023854.1:72144-89805 GCA_027560015.1 Chloroceryle amazona
CCAGGTAACTGGGGATAGGACAGGAGGAAATGGGCTGAAGCTGCACCAGGGGAGGTTTAGGTTGGATATTAGGAAAAGTTTATTTACTGAGAGAGTGGTGAGGCCTTGGAACAGGCTGCCCAGGGAGGGGGAGGAATCACCATCCCTGGAGGGGTTCAAAGAACATCCAGATGTGGCACTGCAGGACATGGTTGAGTGGTCATGATAATATTTAGTAGATGGTTGGACTTGATGATCTTGAAGGTCATTTCCAAGCTTAATGATTCTGTGATTCTAAGTGATTGCTGCTAGCTTTCCATGCTGCTCATTTCCAGAAACATCCTAAAATACTGGTTTTGTTAGGACTTAGGAAAATGCTCGGTGCTTCTCTGAGCTGCCTGCAGCCCAGGTTTGGTCTTTCAGCCTGGTGTGCACTACCCTAAAACTGTTATTTCTCTGGCAGCTGCCAGCAAGGATGAAGGAGAGCCCCAGCACACGGGGAGCGATGGCTCTGCTCTGTTCCTTGGCCGAGAGAGGACCGAGGAGCCATGGTTTCGGTTGCCGTGCATTAATTCTGGTGGCAGGGGTAGTGTAAAGTGGTGATGTGAAGTCAGTGGGGTTCGTTTCAGATCCAATCCACTTTCACTGACATAAATTAGTCATCAGCATAAAGCCTCTGCATCAGGCACAGGGTAGCCCTGAAATAATTCACTGCCACAGCTGGAGCCATGAAAAACCACCGGTCATTTGATGGAGCAAGCACCCCCAGATGAGAAACGCTGCTGAATGGGCTTTCCAAGGGGGCTTTTAAGTGATACTTCCTAAAATTGTCCTATAGGGATAAAAGGAAAATTTTACTGATTTTTATTGCCTCTTTTTTTAAGTAAAACTCAGCCAGGATTTCACACTAAACATGCTGTACCTTGCAGCTCCTTGCCAGAGGTGGAAATGGGATTGGTCAATTGAAGTTACTTCCAAAGCTTGTGTTAAATGGATTTTTTTTCACTTTATAGAGAATTCTTAAAAGCCTCTTTTAACCTCATGCAGAAAACTATGAACATTTGAACAAAAAATTCCTGAAAATGAGAGTCCCAAACCCTCTAAACTAAAACCATTTTCTTTACAAAGCCAAAATGCTTCACATTGGTGTGATTCCGTGTTTCATCTGCTAAGATTATCTTACAATGGCTAGGCAATGAGAATATTTTTAATAAAGTTACTGCAATATCAGAAATCAACATGTTTCTATAATATTGAAGGACCTTTGGACTTTCCTTTAAAAATGAACTTGGCTTAAAATTGCAAAGCTGATGCAAGAAATTCCACGTACATCAAGCCGGCATCGCCTCGTGGAAAATCCTTGTGGGAAAGATTTGGAGTGTGCAGGGCTCTGTGCCCCGTCACACCAGAAATTACTCAGATGATGGGGAGAATTAAAAATTTATCTCCCATGAACACATTATCGGCGTTCCCAGGAGCTGTACCTAGCAGAGCCCTGTTTGCCAGCTCCTGGTGCTGCTTCTCCTGCTGCCAGCTGTGAGAATGCTTCTATTTTAAGGGGAGAGCAAACTCACCCCTTTCCCAGCCTTTCCAAGTGCCCCGTGCCTGCCTGCCGCCCGCTAAGACCCAGGACTGAGAGTCTGCCACCCCAGAGACCAGGTCTGAGATTGAAACCTAGATCAAAAGCCTATTTATTTGTTATTCAAGTGAACCCATATCTATTAAGAATTGGACTAGTGAGCAGTAATCCTCTAGTCTTACATGAAAGATCAAATGACTGGATAGGAAAAGATAGATAACAGGGGAAAAGCTTGTTTTGGACTAGTTTCCCTAACGAGAGTGGAAGAACAGTGAGACATGTCAAATTGACTTTTACAGAGCAGGTTAATGCCGGATGCTTGTTTATCCTTGGAGATTCCTCAAATCCAGCAGATTTCAGCATTGCCTAATGAAAGCTTAGGGAAGAGCAGGAAATGGAGCATGTACATTTGAGAGGAGGGGCAGATGCAGATGAAAACAAATGGAAAGCCTCTCTCCTTCATGTTTCAAGTGCCAAATTATGCTTGACATTTCAATTTCCCCAAGGCGCGCTTCCGTAAAATCGTCTTGAACTCTCCTCAAAGTGTTAAAGCTTCCATCAGCTCCTCCAGTAGCATCAAACAGGTCTGATTCAGTTCTGTCTCGGGTGTGAAATGTAATCATTGTTAGAGCACCGCACGACTGGCATGCGGAAGAAGCGCCGAATGGCTCTAATATTTTCATGGCCGGGTTTCACCATGGGCTTTGCAGTAGGGTGTGATGTCATCACCCTGGCTGCTGCTCAGGTGGGAGCTGTGGGGTTTGGTGGCTCGTGGGTGGCTCGGTTTGTACTGTTTCTGGGAATTCGGGATGTTTACTGCTGCGTGTGCCGTGTTTCACACAGGGGTCTGTGTTGTGTGTCTGTATCTGGAAGGGCTTGAGTTCTTTGGAGCTCTGTAACCACTAAAATTCTCATTATTCTCAGTGTTCCAACTGTTTTAGGAAGCTTGAAAGCCTGAATATTTGAAGTGTTTTGACCGTGTCCCCAGTGAAAAATACCAAGAGTAGGGAAATGGCAGAAATGCTGCATTTTCCAATCTGTTCTATTGACATGTTTTGTTTTTCCTTAGCTCGTTTTCTTCTAAAGGTCAGTGCAATTTTGAGTTGCATAAATTTTATTGACTTTACTCATTGCAGTCAGGCTTTTGAGGATGATGCTGAGCTTACGTGCCCTGTCAGTGCCAGACAGCCAGAAGAAACCCTCCTCCCGTGTGAGTGGGAATAATGGTGACCCAGCTTTTGAGAGACCTCACTGAATTGAATTCTTTGAAAAATACACCCTTGGGCTGTGGTTGCTGAGCACTTGAGAAGGCCTATGATTGATGACATGGTCATTACGAACATGATTAAGAGCAGCCAGGATTTACATTTACCACCTTGGCCTTTTCCAGTGTCTGCTAAACCGTGGTCTCGAGACCACCACTGGTGTACACAACGTGATTCTGTGTGTGCAGGGGGGAACGGGGGAGCTGTGATTAATTTGGCTGGCAACATGATGCTGGCTCTCTTCTTTGACTGCAGCTGATGAATAGTATTTTAAAAGCTAAGAATGCATTAAACACTTTGCTGTAGCTCCTATAGAGTCTGAGGGCCAGAACCGCAGCTGTGCTCAGTTTACAATGGGTGCAGCTGAAGAAGGAAGGGGAAGGAAAAGAGACAGTTTGTAGCTTAACTTGAGCTATAGATTCTGCTTAGCTTGGGAAGCTGCTGGGGGCACGGGCCCCGGTTGCTGATGGGGTTTCGGGCAAGAGCAGGACCAGCATTCACCAGTTTGGGCTGCTGTGTCACGTTGTTGCATTCCCAGGATTTCTGTTCTCTGCCCTCCCTCCAACGCTGCAATTGAAGGTTGAAGCCACCCCCGTGCCTGTGAGCACCCCACTCCCTGCCTGGCAGTCGGTCCCTGCGGGAGGTGCCAGCCCCTGCGGGGTCCCAACGCAGCAGGCACCCCTTCGAGTTGGGCACGGTGCCACTTTCCCTCTGCGAGGCAGAGCTGCAGGGATTTCACCATTGCCACGACTCCCCATGAACCTGAACAAACTTCATATTTAAGCCCCCTCTCTGCCAAATTTGATTGAGATTAGCTGTCTGGATGAAACTCTTTGGGGGAAGAGGTGGTGAAGGAGTGCTGGATGGAAAGCTCAGACTCGCAAGCCCTGTTTCCTTCAGAAACCAGAGTCATGCTGGGGTGGGCAAGCAGCAGCTCCACGAGTAGAAGGAGCAGAACAGGCTTCTTTGCTGCACTTCACAGCCAATGTGCGTGAAGTCACCTGGGCTGAGGAGTAAGCCGAGAGTGTACTTCTCTCTGTATAACACAGCAGCTCTTCTCTATTCTAGCTATTTTTCAGTTCTTCATAGTGTTGGCTTTTAATAACAACTCCAACTTTCATCACAGAACTCCTGACTCAGCGTTCGTGCCAGGACATTCATTGCAATTGCTTGACTTGATGGCAGCTGTTGGAGGAAATAAAACTGCCAGCTTTGGAGCAGTCTCGGCATGCAGCACGATGACTGGGCAGCAGGAGACCCATTCACCCTCTTGAAGACTGCTGTTCAGACACAGGGCCTCAACTGACAAGGTACCAAATAATTCTGGTTTCAAGCCCAATCAGGGACGGCAAAAGGTCTGCCAGCATCTCCTGGGAAGGGTGACCATAGGCACGAGAGACTCCACCATCACGACAGGAGTTCTTCACTGATGTGGCTGCCCGCTGGTTGCCAGCTGAGTCCCAAGCCCTGCCCTGCTTGCTCACTTCCACGATAAAACCAGAGGGAGATTTGGGTGTGTTCCTCACAGTGTGGGAGATGGGGAATTTGCTCCTTGCAGGAAAGCAGGGGATAATTCTTCTGCTCTGCAGCCATCCCTCCTGCTCCTAAAAGGTTACTCGACGCAGGCTGGCTTGGCACGGGGCAGCCATGACAAATCTTTAAGCTATAATAATAAATTATGCTCCATTGCCCAGTCCTTCTGGAAAGAGATTTTAATGTGGATTAAAATAAAAGAGGTTTGATAGATGCTGGAAATGTCTCCCTTTGGCTGTTAAGAAAAAATCTGAATGCCTGTAATATTTCTGCCGAGAATTACAATAATTGGTATTTAAATAGTATTCCGAGCTGAGCTGTGATTGCCTAGGAAAGCCAACCCCAGGAGCAAGATCTCTTGTCTTTAAGAACTCAGCCAGGCTTGGGAACTTAAAAAGAAACTCAAATTATTGGGAATTTAAAACATGCCTTTGCTTTGGCTTGAATGCAACATCAAAGCAGGAGGCTGTATGTTCCTAAAAAAAAATGCTTCTTTCCCCTCCCAGCTGCTAGATGGTGTTTCTCTGCTGATTTTATTTACACCACTATCCCAGCATCACCTCCATCCACAAATATCTTTTCCGTGTGCTCACAGGAAGGAGTCAGTTTTGCCATCTCAGAGGAAAGATTACCCACAACCCAAACAACTAGTGCCAGGAGCTAAAGGTGGCTGGTGTTCTTCTAGACAGCACTGTTTGCCTTTGGAAACAGTGGGCACAGTGACACTCTACGTGGGGAGGGCCTCTTGCATGAAAGGATGTGTTAAACCCATCACCCCGCTGGATCCCACGCTGGATCCCATCACCATGGTGGTACTTGTACTCAGGAGCTGCTGGCCAAATTCTGTCTCACTTCCCCAGGACCCAGCAGTTTCAGCTGGATGTTGTGTTCTCCTCTACCTCTGGCTCTCATCTGGTGTTCAGTGCTCAGGAAAGCCACCGCATCTCTGTGAGCTCCACCTGAGAAAGGCTGAATCACTGTTTCACAGTAAGTTGCTCAAAACTCATTTCATAATGACGGGGTTTCTTTGAGATGAGCCCCACTATCTTTGTATATGTAAGATCCTGTTGCTCTCTGGCCTACTCCTTCCCAAAGGAAACACGTTTTAGTTGCACACCGTCCCATGTAGATCTAATATTTAAGTCCCTGCAAATTACAGTTCTTAGAATACGGCTAATTCCAGAGC
Source organism: Chloroceryle amazona (assembly GCA_027560015.1). Taxonomy (NCBI): domain Eukaryota; kingdom Metazoa; phylum Chordata; class Aves; order Coraciiformes; family Cerylidae; genus Chloroceryle; species Chloroceryle amazona. The sequence goes on from JANHFX010023854.1 coordinate 77,687, forward strand.
TGGCCTTTTCTCGATAATCATTCAGCTCTCCTAGCATGCATTTGTGACCCCAGCAGATGACTCCTCTAATGGGAATGCACTGGTGCCAAATGCCACCAAAAATCTCTGCTTCAGGTAAGCTGGGAGCTCTGAGGGTGTTATTCATAAGCTTCAGACCAACACAGTTCACTGACCTGACACTGAATGTCTCCTATTTTTTCCTCTTCCCACCGAAACCTCCACTACCTGTGCAAGGTTTGCGATTTCATAGGTCTAGGTAGGTCTGTGAGTGTCACACAACACGTGGCAGTGTGGACATAACCAAGCTAATGCGGGCTGAACCTGAGCAGACCCAGCTGAGAGCTCTCACTCTCTGCCAGAATGCTGGACCAGCACTGCTGTGTAACTTCTGAGGCACACAGCACACGTCTTTGTGCAGCACTGGATGTGCTGTATGGACGTAGCTGACATTTCTAATGTCAGCAATAACTGCTGTGAAATGTCTCCCTTTGCCTTGAAATCGTTACAGTTTTATGTGACAGCAGCAGCTTTAGGCCCCAGCTGAGATTAGATGTCCATTAAGTGCTTGAGATTGTGCGAATGCATAGTATGAGGACGTGCCCTCCTGACCAGCTCTGTATTGCTGGTTGCCCAGCTAATCCAGTTAACCCTGTGCCACTCGGGTATCTATCCAGCTGTAGGTACCCACAGACAGAGATCCCCAGCAGGGTATCTGCTCGGGGTAGTAGATCCTTGGGCTAGTCTAATCTTTGGCTTGTGTTTGCATCCTCAGATTCTGAAGAGCATTTAAAAGTGAGAGGAAAAGAGAAGTGCTGAACCTCATACTTAGTCAGCTACTACTAGTTGAAGTTATAGAATAAATGTAGGAATTACAAGTTAAATTCATTATTAGTTGAAATGGGAAATAATTCCAGTAAAGACAGTGGAAATTATTAACTCAGGGAAGCAGTTTGTTATCTAACATTTCCTCTCTAAATAAAGAAACAAACCTTTCTTCTCCCGTGACATCTGTTGCTTTTTTCCCCAGTGTAATTCTAGTGATTTCTGCAGGGTTATTTCAGGGACTGAAAATAGGCAAATGCACAAATGCTCCATTCATGGTGAAGTGGATTGTATAAACTCAGCCTAGAGTCAAGTGAACACGCAGAGGAAAAAAAAAAAAAAAAAGAATTGTTCATCAGATAAATAGTTCTGAAGAGGAAATGTCAATGAAGAGGTCTGTGAAAGTAGGAGCACGAGACTCAGCAACCCACTGAACTGTAGGAGATACTTTAGTTTCTGGCTGAGCTGTGAATCGACCAGAGGCAGGCACTGCCAATGGCTAGAAAATTTAGTTACTGCTTATTGAAGGCTAAACACACATCAAGTTTTTTGCTGATCACACCAAGGGGGAAAAAAAAAAGTCAAGAATGGCAACCCTTCCTAGTTCAGCAGCTCAGTGGAGGGGGTATTGTCGTGGGAGAATGGCAACCAGTCCGTGCTTACAAATATAAACAGATCTCTCTTCAAATCTTAAAGGTTACTGCAGGTATTTCACTGTGTGCAGTCAGCAGTGTAATTGATCCAGACTTGATTTATAGATCCCTAATCCACACTTAGAGGTAATGTATTTGTATGTCAATGAGATTGACCATCCTGGTTGTTAATAACAGAAAATACCATAATTTTTGAGTTTTTGATAATCCTCATGGAGCTGAATCTCTGTAGCTGCTTTAACAACTTAGGAAATTGAATCTCAGAGCCTCAGTGAAGTTGTTTCAAGTTGTCATATTTACCAGTCAAAGTGGGGCTGTAAACCTGTAGCCAGCAACCTGCTTCCCATCCCCATCCTTCACCTCACAGCAGAACACAGAAAATCTAAATGACTTCAAACTCCTGAAATGTTGATGTGACCTTTTGTATGGGTGGAGCATCCCACGCTCTGGTGGCCATGGGCTTTCATTAAGTCAGATCTCCCATCTTCACTGTAGACCATCCCTCAGACCAGGATATCGAGCAGAACAAAGGAAGCCCCACTGCCACCAGCCACCTGGCATTGCCCTGCCCCAGAGCCAAAAGCCATGACCATAAGAGGCTTCAGATGCTGGTGGAGCAGCAGAGATCATTACAACTGAAGAGAGTCATACACAAAGGTGGAAAGATCCTCTTAGCGCTCATTAATTGTAATTTTCAGGATTAATGCAAAAGATTTGGCAGCTTGACAGAAGAGAGTTTTAACACAGATAAGTCACTGAGGCTCTCTGGAGCTGAGGGAAGGGTCAGTGGCTCCCTCAACGGCCCCCCCAGTGACAGGTAAAGAGCAGGACAGAAATAACTAGAGAGGGAACTGGGATATAAAGCACCTGATAGGTCGAAGACATGTATTTTACACGAGGCAGTGTAAATATTCATGTGATTTATTAGAGTACCAGACTTTTCATTGATGACTGTATTGAATTGAGGGTTATTTAGAAGCTGAGAGGATCAATAAAGGAGCTGGGAGCCAAAGCAACTGAAGGAAAAGTGTATTTTGCAATGCCTCACTTCTGTGTGGAGTCCTTTAACTGCCCCTTAAACCTTAGTGGGAACTTCGTGTCAACATATATATATATATATATATATGTATGTACCTATATTTTAGTGCTGGAGCAATGGACAACCTTCTGGAGGCCCAGCCCAGGGCTGTGCAGTGAGCCTGACTTCTGACAAGCTTTAATTTCTGTTGCACTGGGTGAAGTCCAGACCTGCGCAGAGCCTCAGACCAAGCCCTGTAGATGTCCTGTCAGAGATCATAGAATCATGGAATGGTTCATGTTGAAGGGCATCTTAAAGATCATCCAGTTCCAACCCCCCTGCCATGGGCAGGGACACATTCCACTAGACCAGGTTGCTCAAAGTCCTGCTCAGCCTGTCCTTGAACACTTCCAGGGATGGGACATCTCCCACCTCTGTGGACAATTTGTGCCAGTGTCCCAGCACCCTCATAGTGAAGAACTTCCTAATTTCTAATCTAAATCTACCCTCTCCCAGTCTGAAGCCATTACCTCTCATCCTATCACTGCAAGCCCTTGTAAACAGCCCCTCCCCAGCTTTCCTGTAGCCCCCTTCAGATACTGGAAGGCCTCAATAAGGTCTCCCCAGACCTTTCTCTTCTCCAGGCTAAACAACCCCAACTCTCTCAGCCTGTCCTCAATGGAGACAGGTGCTTCAGCCCTCTGATCATCTTCAGGACCCGCTCCAACAGGTCCATGTCCTTCTTGTGCTGGGGGCTCCTCAGCTGGATGCACACAGTACTCCTGGTGGGGTGTCACGAGAGAGATCCACCCTCGTACCGGATCACAATTTAAGGCTTAAATCTGCACCCTCCCTTCCATCCTCAGTAGCCAGGTTTTAGGCAAGCAGAGAGCATAGGGGAGGCTGGGGTGAGATGCACCACACACTTTGGCTAGCAAGTCTGAGGTCTCTAGGCCTGCTAAACCAAGCTGGTGTCAGTGGGGACCATCTCTTCCCTGACCCAATGCATCTCTGCCTGCACCTTAGAGCCAGGGGAAGTTCTTTACCATGAGGGTGGTGGACACTGGAACAGATTGCCTGGGGAGGTGGTTGAGGCCCCATTCCTGGAGGCATTCAAGGTGGGGATTGACAGAGCTCTGAGCAACCTGCTCTAGCTGAGGATGGCCCTGCTCTCAGCAGGGTTGGACTGGATGAGCTCTAGAGGTCCTTTCCAACCCAGACATTTCTATGTTTCTATGATCTGTGAGAAAGACTTTGAGATCTTTGTGATGGGGAGCAAAATCCACAAGGAAGATGACTTACTGTATAAAACTGGTTGTTCTGAAGTACATCAAGAGCTTCTCCCCACTCCCCTAACTGTTGATCCTTGTGTGTGTTTCTAAGTATTGTTTTTTACATCCTATCATTTCTTATTACATTTGTTCCTTTAGAAGGAAAATAACTCAAATATCCCTAATCTTTTTAGCATGGAATTTTAGATTTTAATGGGCTTGTTTTAATTTGCACATATTCTTGTTAATAATGAAATCTGTTTAACGAGAGTTAAACCAAAAAGCCTGTAATGGTAATTCAAAACATAAAACTCTAGTGCATTTCTGTAAGAATTCCCTGTTAATATTCTTAAGGCTTTTTAATGGATATTTTAAGTAGGCATTGGTATTAGCAGAAACATCACACAAATTAAAATTGGGCTCTTGGTGACTATTTAAAAATGAATATTCACAGGGTCTTCAGCATGAAATTGAATCTAGTTACATTTGATGCTGCTGGTATATTTTAAGGAAGTATACTTTACTGAAAAAAGGTAGTGTTTCCTGTGAACTTATTGCTGATAGTTAATTTAATTTATTACAACTCGTTGAATGCAACAATCAGATTTTATATGGCATCGCCGAGGAGCCAGTGTCACGTTTAAATCTGCGGGGATGGAGCTTGAGCCAGTACGTAAATGGTGGGCTTCCAGCTCTGGCCATGCCTCTTTTTTCACTGGGGTAGATTATAAACCTGCCATGATTACTCCACTCATGATGATTCCCTAAAAGGAGAAATCTGCCTTTGAGTATTTGGGGTTACCTTACACTTGAGCCCTTGTGGTGGTTTGACCTTTGCTGGATGCCAGGTGCCCACTGAGCTGCTCTGTCACTTTCTCCCTGCCCCCCTCAGCTGGACCAGGGGGGAAATAAGATGAAACTCGTGGGTTAAGACAAAAGCATATTCATGAAAAAGCAAAGCAATGCTGTGCATGAAGTGAAAGAAAACAAAGATGTAATCTCTACTTCCCATCAGCAGGTGCTGTCTGGTCCTTTTCGGCAAGCAGGGCTCCAAACGTGCAGCGGTTGCTCGGGGGACAATCCCCCCTCTCCTCCTCCTCTTCCTTGCTTTTATAGTTCAGCTGACATCATGTGGTATGGAATAGCCCTTTGGTCAGTTTGGGTCAGCAATCCCAGTCATATCCCCTGTCAAGGTCTTGTCCACCCCATCCCACCGCCGGGGAATGTTGACAAACAGCCTTGGTGCTGTGCGAGCCCTGCCCAACAGCAGCCCCAGCACGGGGCTGTTACCGGCACCCGTCCAGCTCTCAGTGCAAAGCACAGCACTGGGAGGGCTGTGGTGGGGGGAATTAACTCCAGCTCAGTCAGACCCAATACAGCCCTCTTAAAAATCTTAGATTTATATTTTTTTCTTGTTTAAACCCAGGAGCTTGCATTGGGGTCATCCATTTCACAAGCACTTCTGGACCTTGCATAGGTATGTGCCTTCTTGGAGCTCTCTCTTTGCACTTTGTTACTGGCTGTGCTCTGATCTGCTGTTCAGGCCTGGTGTTACCTCCTCTACAGCTTCTTGCCTCTCATTTAACATGTGCTGGTGTTACCTCCTCTGATGCCAGTTGGATGTGCAAAACATCAGTGAGTGGGTGTCCTTTCTTTGCAAACCTTTACTGCTCTTTGCTGAATTATTTCCCTATTCTCCTTTTCTCCTTCTGAGTATATAGAACAAAGCTCAGCGTTATAAAATCCAAATTACTGTCCCTAAGTAGTGTGGTAACAAAACATATGCTTAAAATTAAATAGATACAAATACATTGAAAGTCCTTGGGATTGAAGCACATGGTAAAAATTAAGCAAAAAGCTAAATCCTAAAGGGGTAGCTTTAGGAACGCATTTTTGGGCTAAAGTGATGAGGAAACATCCCTATCTACCATTAGGAGATGCTTCCAAGACCCCCTGCCTGTTGCTATCATCCTGGGATAGGCAGATTCAAAATCTACCCCTGTTTTTTTCTGGCTTAGTTTTGCAGTAACACCTGGTGCCTGCCTCCAGGAACCAGACAGTGCTTTCCATGATATATCTCGGAGCCGTTAAAACACAAAAGCAGAGTGTCATCTTCCTGCTGATGTACAATGCAAGGACCTGTCATTCCCCTGATATAGTACAGCGTGAGAATGGTCTCCCTTCAAAATACATCACTGGGGCATTGGCGTTTTGAGTTATACGGTGCCAGGATGGCAAGTGTTTGAACCATTTGCAAACGTAGACAAGACAGGGTCAAAGCGCATATTTAGATTTCATGTGGGCAGCTGGACTGTCTGAAGTGATAAAAATGGATTTAAACTCATTGTCATTTAATGGGCAGCAATGAATTGATGCTGGAGTAAAGCACTTGAGTGGTTTGGGTTCCTAATTCCCATTTGCTGAAGTTGCCATCAGATATAGAGTGGCCCAGGCCAGCACGGGCCGCCCTGGGAGCTCCCGGGCAAGGCAGGATGGATGCAAACACCCCAAGATGCTGGAGCACAAATCTGCTGGAGGATTAAACCCATGATCAAGGCAGTTGGTTCCCTGTGTAAATCCCAGTGCCTGTTTTTCCTACTATGAAACTCAGGAGCTGACCAGCTGCACCTCTCCCCTGCCCGTGCGTGAGGAGTTTGGTGCCTGGGCTACACGTTCCCTTATTACTAAAGCCCAAATGGTGAATATATTTGCTCTGTAAGGCCCTAGCTGCATTCCCTGGCTCTCTCCACTGTTGCGAGCGGTCTCACTGGTGCCAATAACACTGCCTGTAGCAGCAGCAGTTTTCAGTGCTTAAATATTTGCAGGATCACTGTCTGAACTGACATTCTTTGCCAAAACTATCTGGGCTTCGTGAAGAACTCGTGAACTAAACGTGCTAATGCGGGGCCAGCTCTTCAACTAGCACGAGTTGGCGTGGTTCTGTGGAAGCTAAATTGAGGATCCGCTCTTCTTGGGGTCTGCATTAGATATGCAAGGAAAAAGAACAGTGCCAACAGCTTTATATGCAGTTCCGTGATGAATTGGTGCATCTTTTCATTTATTGTTTTGATTTTCTGTTTTCTACTGCTGGGAAATTATGCAAATTCTTCTTGTGCAGGGAAAGAATACTGATAATTAAGAAATGTGCAGCTTGGATTTAAGATAATCTCATAAATCCACACTAGAGTTCTCACACAGCAGCACATTAATAGCTGTGGCAACTGCTGTCTGATACCCAGGACCAAGTTCTCAGCCCTCCAGAAGGTCACTTTGCACGTTTCTTGCTGAACACATCAGATGGGAATTGGGTGATTGCACAAAAAGGAACAAGTCAGCAGAAAAAGAGGGCAGGACTACAAGGCTTAAGGGCCTGGCCGCCTTTCAGGATAAGTTCTGCAGGTGGAGTTAAACAGCCTTGTCTATTTAGGGGAAGAGAAGGAGGAGACTACATGTCTTTGGTAGTGTGTGGGCATCTGAGGTCACTTCCGAGATGACTTTGTTGTCTTTGGGGGGACAAGCACTGACTGCCAGGAATGGCAAACAAACCTTTTTTTGCAGGTAAGCTCCTTAAAGGGCACAGAAGATCCCAGCCTTTAGAGATCAGGACAATTCTAGCTACAACTCAGACCGACTGAGATAACCTACAATCTTTCCTGAGAGGTTTGAGCTGGCCAGGAGAGGTGTCTGTATCCTGGGGGCTAGAGACAGAGAACTCAGCAGTATTTTAGGCCATCTTCAACTCGTTCAAGTGATGCACGATCTACTCCAGAGGGGGAAGTCTCACCCCAGAGGGACAGTGTCACTAAGAGAAAAATGCTTCTCTGTTGTTACGCTTGTTGGGTGGCTGTGAGGGCTTGGTATGAACTGGCAGCTACCTTCATACCCACGAATAGTTTGAGGACTTCAGTCTGCTTGTTTTTAATGGCCATGTTTGGAAAAAATCAAATGTACCACCATAGCTGCTTCACCTCAGAGGGTCCCAAGTTCCTCAGCCCTCCCCAAGTTGGGGATTATGGCAGGGTGCCAGGCTGAGCTTGTGGTCTGCAGAGAACCATAGGAATTGGCTTCAGAACTAGTTGTTTGAGTCTAGGAGGAGTTAATTTAATTTCCAGATATTGCAATTTCTACCCAAGGGGAAAAAAAATCCTAAGTTGCTTGTTATGTGGAATAAAAGAAAGGAGATTTTCTCATCAGGCTTTAGGATTTTAGACATTTTGAGGGATGATGGTCAGGGTTGGGTGGTCAGTGAAATTCCTTCTCTGTGCACTCTGCTGCCAAAAGAGCCCAACTGTGCTGGCCTGCAGGCCTTTTGAAAATCCAGCTGTTAACGACAGCTGAAAACCTAGCCCTAGTTGTGGAAGTGGAGTAGGTCAAAGCTTAGCCCTAGATATAATTAGCACAAGGGTAGGTTATTTTCAACTACAGCAGACCATCTTATTTGCATTGTCTCTGTACAACTTATTGAAATCTGCAAGAATCTCAACCAGGGAGTCACATTAACAGTGAATATTAACCTGGGAACCTCCACAAGAAAACTTTACCTTGACTTTCTGCATATAGATACTTTCTGTCTATAATTTTCACCCAATACAGCACTGTCACTGTGCAATTTAATTCTCTTCTGGGTACAGTTGTCAACCTGGTTTGCAGAAGGGACACATGCCACGGGATTTATTTTATTCCATTTAAGCAACTATGACCAGTTGTCATAAATTGAGGAGTTGAAATTGCCCGTTCCCTAAGGCTTTCTAACAAATGAGATCAGAAATCCAATGAATACATGTCTCACAAAGCTTTTCAGTTCAATTACATATATATCTGTGTGCAAGGGGTAACGCCACAATCAGTTCAAATGGTGTCTTTGCAGGTGTGAAAGACCGCAAATTGAGGTCTGTTCCACATCAGTATCCAACACCTTACTGGAAAGATTAAAAGGAAAATTTTCAAGGGACAAAGGATGAACAATTAATGAGCCCTGGAGTGACTCTGAAACAGGTAGCAAAGAAAAACAACTGTAAAAGGAGAAACTGTCAGAAGTGAGCAGTTTGGTGCCAAGTTTCAGAAGGAGATTAGTCGAGAATTTCAGTAGATCCATTAGCGTTTGTGAAGTACTTGTGGAGTGGATCAATGAGCACCACAGACACTCCCAGGAGGAAGTGAATTAAAAGCTTTTTCTTTTCTTTTTTTTTTTAATAGTGGGAAGCAAATACAGCAGAGCTAACATACTATCTGGTGAGACTAAAACAAGGCATTGGATGGGCATCTGGTCAGGTGAGTGCTGTCTGTCCCTGCGTCAGTTAGGGTAAGGTCAGTTGGGAAGATAGGTGGCCATGTTAAAATGTTGTGATGATGGCCAGAAGCAGCCAAATCAGTGTTTTTCAAGTGACCTTAAGTCAATCTGGTTTGAGCTTTGGGTTTCTGATCGTAGATTCTGAGCATTTGGTGGGGGGTGGCTATTTGTACATGGGCGATAAACTCTGTGGCTTGGTTTTAGTGGAAGCAATAAGAAGGTACTAAAATCCTGAGAGCCACCTTAAAAAGGCAGCTCCAGATCATCACATGATTACGCCAGCGCAGCACCACTGAAGCACTGAGTGCTATTGATTTACACCAGTTGAACATCTGGCCCATATGCTTTGTATTATTAAATACTTCTGCAATTATTATGTGAACAATTAAGATTCATGGAAATGAAAAAGCAGGCTATGAATTGTGCCTTCACTGCAATTCAGGAGGAGGAATTGCTCGGGGAATGTGCTGCTTTTTGCCGTAGCTGTGCAGTTTGTCTGTGTGTTTTTCTAGAAACCAGTAAGTAAATGGGACCCCAGGAGATTTTCCAGGCCAGCTTCTTCCTCCAGGGAAGGGTCGGCTTCAGCCCTGTCATATTTGCTCAGTATGTTCTTAAAACCTCTTAACACTTGAGACCCCTCAGTGTATCCTAACGCTCAGTACTGGTGCTGAAGTACTGCAAGAATCTTTTCCCCTGTCCAACCTACTCTCCAACTCTACCCTGTCCAACTCTCTCTCCCTGAGAGCCCTCGAGCTCTCCAACTTCTTGTCCTCTCCACCACTGCCATAGAGAAGAGCACAGACTCTTCCCCTGCCTAGCAGCCCTTCTTTGTATGCAAAGCTTGTTATTCTGTTTGTTTCTTCTCTGTAACGTTCAGACTGGTCAATCATGTTGGAATTCAAGGCTGAGAAAGTCCAGACAAGCCCAAGTAAATGTTAACACAGCAAATTTTCCTTTTTTTTCTTTCTGTAAGCCTGATTCCCTTTCATGGTTTGCTGCTGAAGTATAGAAGCACATCCAGCCATAAGAGAAAAAGATCCATCTTTCAGCATCAGGAGATTAAAGGAATAGAGTGAGATAACATTTTGCAAACCTAAAAGGATTTGAAAATCCCTCTTCTGCTATTTCTGGAAAGAAGTCAATGGCAGGGCAAGATTATCGTCATTAATAGTGTGAGAATGAGTGTTGGCTGCAAGTTTTGTTTAACCTGAAAAGCAGCATTCAGCAGCTGGGTTTCCACATCTAAAATAATATCCAGAGAATCAGAAATTCTTTGCCACACATAAAATCATCCTCCGGTTGTGTGTAATGGAGCTCAGCAGCGTAATGTGCGGGAGAGAAGGATAACCTTTTAACATCTCCACAATCCCGGGGACTGGCGCGTTGCTGATTAACAGATGCTCGGTGACTTGAAGTTTCCGAAGTTAAAGCTTTGTGTGTTTCACACAAGTCACTGGTTTTATTGAGGGCTTGGGAGGGACGTATTTTTTTGGCTCTTATCCCACTTTTCAGATGTGGCGTGATGTAAGTGACTGTTCTGAAGTGAAGGCAACTGTTCTTTGGAGAGAGCGTGAGCTAAAGCAGCCTTGTGGGAGCTGCTCTGCAGGGCCTGACCTGCTGTACCCTGCCTCTGATGGGGGCCATGGGCACCTTCCTCAGGAGGTGTTTTGGGGGCTCACCTCAGCAGCATGAAGCACGAGCAGGCATGCACTTTCCAAAACACCCTTCATTCTTAGATATTCAGTGTGTCTGGCAGGGTAAGTTGTTACTTGGGGTTTTGTTTTTACTGATTCCACCTGGGCTTCAGCTTCTGCATAGAGCTGTGGAGGAGCTGCATCCTCTGCAGCCTCGAGTCAGGCAAGGCAAGGAGGGCATCACCTTTGAGGTGGGGCCCTCCAAGAGGTCTCTATGTTTTGAAAACAGTCTAACCAAGTCGCTCGAGTGCAGGACTGTGTTGCTAAGCCAACTGCAGCCGAGCCTGTGTAGCCCACCCACTAGATGCTGTGCCCAGTCAGGCCATTGTGCAAACCTCAGTTGCTTTGTCCTCACTGAGATTTCAAGTAGTATTGGCTCAAGTGGAAAACATACGTTTCCACACTAAAGACAGGGCTGCGGGTAACTCAGTTAACCAAAGTAATGTGGTTCCGTGGCAAAATTAGGAGAAGGACCCAGAAACTGCCCAGGACACCCTCACAAATATCGAGACCTTCACTTGAGGCCATGCAAGGTTTTCTTTCCTACTGACTTCCCTGCCTTTGAATTAGGCAGGTCTTTCTGGAGGACTTTCATTTTTGTGTCTTGAAGCCCAGCAGTTGTTATCTGCTCTCCTCCTGAACATCCAACACTTGGTCGATCACTGTGCCCCTGCAACGGGAGCTGCACGGAGAGCCAGGGCTGTGTGCAGGAAGAAGGTCTAATTAACAAAATCTACACTCCAAGAATTTGCTATTTGCAGGGCACTTCTTCTCCACCTGCCAAGCTGTGCTAACGTTAGCAGTGCATGGCGAGAGGAGTTTTAAAACAAGTGCTGGAAAAAACCCAAACCCTGTCCCTGAACAAAATGCTGCCAGCTCCTGAAAGACTTGTATGACAGACTGAGTGCCCTGTAGCTGTCAGTTCTTCATGCCCTTCGGGGGTCTGCTTATTATTTTTGAATATTTCACCTCTCCAGTGGTTCTTCTGGCAAAATGTCGCTTGTAGAAGCAAAAAATAAGGGTCTTATCATGGCTGCCTTTAATTCTGGATATAAATAGGATAACTATGAATTCCTCTGTTGTTATACTGATAATAATATGCATTTGATTTACATTTTATAGGAATATGACAGTTGTGTCTTAGAAGGAAGTTGTATCGTCGGTCTCAGCGCATACCCCAGCAAGGTGAAGAAATGCAGGTTGGTGCCTTTTCCCAAGCCCCACGATGAAGCAATGGGTGAGAGCTGAAATACTCAAAAATAACCAGAGGCAGAGCAAGGGCTGCAGCACAGCCCTTCCCTTCCCTTCTTTTCCCTTCCCTTCCCTTCCCTTCCCCTCCCCCTTCCATCCCTTCCCTTTCCTCTTCCCTCC
>JANHFX010023855.1:0-15114 GCA_027560015.1 Chloroceryle amazona
CAGCGAGGGGGGAGCAGCGAGGAGGGGAGCGGCGAGCGGGTCCCGGAGCGATGCCCCCGCACGCTGCGGGGGAAGGAGCCGGGAAGCACCGAGCGGAGCGGGATTGCAGGGGGGAGGAAGGACGACACAAATCCCAAACACCGAGGTGATTTTGGAGGGGTGACTTACCCAGCAGCAGCCAGCCGGAGCCCGCGGAGCCCAGGAGCGGGGCGAGCATCCCTGCGGCGCGGCCCGCTCCGTGCAGCCGCGCACTGCGGCGCGCTCCCTGCGCACCCGGCCCGCCCGCGCCCCGCACGCTCCCCGCGCATAGGGCGGTATTTTTAGCAGCCCTCCTCCTCTCCCCATCCTGACGAACCCTCCAGCTCCGTCTTAAAAGGGGCGATGCTGGTGGTCGGTGTGCAGGTGATGGTCAGAGGCGAGTGAGAGCATCTCTTCCCCCAGGGCTGGCCAGGAGCGTCATGGAAGAGGGAGAAGGAGGAGAAAAGGACAAACTTTACTCCGTGATGCCTGTTAGTTTCACCTTCGGCCACCAAAATTGACACTGGACTGTGACCTGCACAGGAGTGATGCTAAAATCCCTGACCATCATACACAAGAGATGCTGAAACACCTATAGCTTCATCAACAGGATCTGAGAGAGAGATCAGCATTGCTTTGAGATGTTTCTAACCTCTTAAAATACGCTTTTAACATCTTTGAAGAGCAGCTGCTTAGAGATAAACCATGTGTGATACTAAATAGATGGAGAGAGTAGTAGATTTGTGTTTGTAGTGATCCCATCTTCTCCTGAACAAGCTGGTTGTAGAAAAAAAATGGTCTCCAGGCTCCATGGCACAAGAAGGGCTTTGCAGAAGAGGGCTTTAAAAGGGCTGCACCAGGGGCGAGCTCCTATCTAGCATCCCTCCAGTAACTCCAGCATCAGTGGAGTATACAGGAGTGGCAAAAGGGAGAAGACACCCTGTCTTCCCCCCCCCCCCCTGCCCCCAGCCCTTTGAGTGACTAGCATGACAGATGTGCAAAGCCATCAGAACCGCTTGCTCAAAGCTGTGTTTAACTCTTTGCGAGTCTGGATCAGGATACACCAAAAAAGATTCTCTACCAGGAATTAGCACTGGTTCAGGAATGATTACAGCTGTCCAGGTCATGCACTTCCTTTAAAGATAAAGGCTTTTGGTTTTCATGAAGGTGAGAATGAAGTTGATGTAAATGAATAATTTTCCATTTGATGGCAAGCATTTTTCACAATGTGGTTTCCTTCTGATTCACTATGAAAAGAACTTTTTAAAATTTCCTATATACAAAGGACCAGCAGCTGACTAAAACTGATGGCATTTCTTAGTGTCACCACTCCTGAAAGCCATTAGAAAATGGCCACATCCATTTTACTCAAGGGCTATCGGTTTTTCAAGATCCATGGTCTCAAAGTAGAAAACCATCATCAGACATGCAAAGAAGTGAGCTGGGAGCTGAGGACCAACTGTAGCTGGCTTCTCAGACTGCATTTATCACACTAAATGCCTCCACAGAAATTGTGACTTCATCTACACCTGGTGTTATAAAATCAACTAAAATAGCTATAAAATTGGACTTGGCAAAACCATCTCTACTGCAGTCTATTCCACTGGAGAGTAAAATAGGTTATAGATTAAATATCACACAGTCTGTTTTACTCAAGAGTTTTTACTAGCCTGTTCCTACAAACCTCTCTTGATAAGGAAGAGCAGTTCCTACCCTACTTCTTACCTTTCTCCCTGGGCAAATTCTGTGTTGGAAGGCTGTCATCTTCTGCAGGCTACCCACATCCTACAGGCCCTGTGTCTAAGCAAGCTCAGACTTCTCCCTGAACCACCCAGTGTCATTCACAGAGCCCTGCTTCTGGGCTTCTGAAAACATCTGTTGGCTAGAAATGACAATTTGTCCTACCCATGAGCTTCGGTATTAAGTTGTGCTAGTGATATGGGATCTCTTGGTATTTTAGAAGATGGACATTTTCAAATAACACTTGCTTAGGGATGCTGAGGAACCAGTAGAAACCGGCTAAAGTGCACCAGCTCACAAAACTCCACTAGATAAGGCCACAGCAAACAGATTTGCACATACCATTGCACAATGAGTCCTGAAAACACTTCCTCCATCTAACACAGGAGGAGGGAAGGTAACTGACACAACAAATACCACCTGGACCTCCATGCTCTTGCTTTGGGGAGTCAAGAGGTGTCTGCCTATGCTCTGCAAAGGGAGCTTTCCTGACCTCATCTCCTGCAGCAGCTCCTCCAATCTCTATGCAGGTTAAAAAAAGACAAGTGACTTCCTGTGTTTCACCACAAACTTCCTGCCTTTCTGGGAATTTGTCATGAACCTTTTTCTAATTCTTGACTATAAAGCTTTTCTGTTTCTCTGTACACCAGAGCCCAAGGTAAACTCAGCCCAGCTGGTGATCAAAAGACCAGACTTCTCCATTTCCTGGAGTTGTTCACGCCTCAACAGCAGCCAGTTTAAGTGCTCTCACTTCGTGGCCATCATCCCAGATGACAGGCATAGAGGTTTTGCTTTAGGATGTGTCAGTGACAGACTTCTGTCATAATGATGCTGAAATTTTCCGCAGTAAGAAGGCACACAGAATCTTATGAGTCATGGAAGTGCCCCAAATTGCTATTGCTCCAGAGCATTCTCTCCTGCAGAGGACTGACCTTCAGTCATTAAGAAGTTTACATCAACCACAGGTCAACAGTGATCCTCCCAACAACCAGAGCAGAGGACATCAGAAGACTGGCCAAGGAATCTGAGCTTATACCCCTCTCTGTTAAATTTTCCAGTTCACCCCAAAGACTGTTGCTGCTCAAAGAACCCTCTACCGTGTGTTCCGTCATAGCCTGGGCTGAGTTACAGACAATCTACTCCATAGCACCTCCCTACGAATAAACAAAACCCAAGTGGCTCCTACTTAGACTGAAGTTATTGCACTTAACTGTGAGACCATCGGAGGAGAAATATCAGTTTCTTATTTCTTACTCAAATACTTGTATGTGCCTATTCAACAGTCCAATGAAAGCTGTCTGACCCAAATAACACTAATTTAAAAAAGTCTTTATTCTTCTCTGTTAAGCCTTTTTAAAAGGTATGTAATAAATTTCAAGCTGCAACTTGTCATTTTTCTTTCAGCTTCTCCAGTCTCTCCTCATCCCTATCCAGCTGGTAAATAGTTACTATGGCAGCACTTAATGCAGAGTGACTCAGCACTCCCCCACATTTCAGCAGCAGCTCTGCCTGCCCTTCTGGTTTCTTAGGCTGATAACCTTGCCCTCTATCATTTCATTGCAGAACTAGGGTTTTTAAAAGCTCATTCTTCCCTCGTGCAATTCAGCATTTATGGAGGGAATCAGTGCAAGAAAAATCTGCTAAGTGAAGATCATACCTCATCAGGGTGCTAGTGCAGCTTTCCTTTTCTGTTGATCACAGATGTTTGAACTCTTTCCATCAGCTCTCTGTCTCTTTGGAGATTTATATTTCCCCCTGCAAAGCGAGCTAGTCTAAAACCATACCACAACACCACCAGCCCCAAAGTGTCCTAGTCTGGCTGGTTGTGAGCAGTACCCCCCACCCTCACTGCCCCTCTTTGTTATTATTCAAAACTTCTTACTTTATTTTCCTGGACAGGAACTTTTTTTTTAATTTACCTTGCTTGGAATGTTGTATTTACACCTTGAATTTTCTCCTTGATGCTTTCTTTGCTCTTTAGAGGTGAGCTGGTCAATCAGTTCTAATTGTTACTAGCAGCACAGCTGTTTGGATGCAGAGAGAAATCACACATCATCTTATCTCTACCTTAAACCAAATCATGGATAACAGGAATTCACCAAGTCATCCAATTTCCCATGTCAAAACGCATGAGATGGTTTCAGTGAGTTTAGAAATAACAAGTTTAGTTAGCAATGAAGCCTGCAAATCCTGTGGCTTTCTAGCTTATGGTTGGATTGCCCCAGGGCTAGAAGGGTGTGAACTCTCTCATCATGGCTTTTCCTGCAGTTGAGGTATTTGTCTCACCTTCTCCAAACAAAACATATTGCAGGCGAGTCTAAATTAGTTGGCCGGGGAGCTCATTTCTTAACTTTCACTTTCTACAGTTGTAGCTGACAGGCTTACAGCAAACAATACCCCAAATGCCCATGGAAAGGGTTAAGGCACTTTGCCAGAACACTCGATGAAAGTTCAGATAGCTTTTTCTAGAGCGGAAATGCAACAACGCACCCGTTTATTTTTCTGCACAGCTCCTCAGGCATCTTCCTCTCCTTTCTCAACTGCTCCCGAGCACTCACAACCCTGATGTCACCCACGAAGCCCTTCCCCCCGTGTCAGCACCTTCTTTGGGAAGGTTTCCAGGAGCGAATGAAGGGGGCGGTCGCTGCCGGACCCGCGAGGCGCCCGATCCCCTCCAGCACCACGGACAGCGGCGGGCGCGGCCCCGGCCGGGTTCTTATCATTAATTGTTCTGATCATTAATTAATGAACCCCATTAGATCACATTAGTGATGGGCTCCCTCCTGTGCTCCGTATCACTGGCCAATATTAAAAGTAGAAGCATAGATTGAACATATTACCCTAGAAGTTGCACCGGTTCTTTCCCAATCTCCTGCACCAGCCTCTTCATTTATTAGACATTTTTTTTCCCCCCTACCTGTGGAAAAGGGGATAATTAGATCCATGCTGTGCTTCCCCACGGCTATCTCTCACACAGATGGACCTGGGCCTCTAACTGAAGGCCAGCACGGGCATACAGGACAAGCAGAGGAGAAGTTTACCGGAGGGACAGCACACGGAGCAGTGCTTTTTATCAGCCCAAGTAACGAGGAGGTGACAGGACTGACATTACAATAAAAGTGTTTTGCATCCCATAGCCAAGAGAACGGTACAAATTGCTGCTGAAAGCTATACAAACATGCTGTATGGTGCCAGTTCTCCCTACCTGCCTGACCTTGAAGACTTAGGGAAAGATATTTTGGCTAAATGATGGAACAAGGTCAACCTTTTGAACTCAGGGGTAAATCTTTCCTCAATTCAATATGAACAGTTACTTCCTCTGGTCACTACAGTAGTGCCTAAAGCATCCAGAGCTTTTGTATTCTTCATATTAGCATGCAGAGCATTTTGATTTGCTAGCAGCTTTCATCTAAACTATGTTTATCAGGGTGTATCTTACCTTACTACCAAGTGCAGGGTTCCAGTCAGGATGTGGTGAGGGACAATTGCTCCCTGAGGCACAGGAAACCAGGAGCCAGGCACAGTAACACATGTGGTCTCACCAGCCAGGGTGCAGCTCTGTGGTACTGGAGCAGCACAGGCCTCAGGGTGGCAACCTGGGGTCAGCCAAGATCCCAGACCATCTGGTAACTGAGTGGTGATGAGGCAGGTCCAAGGTCAAGAAGTCAATCCCCAGGTTGGTGTCCAAATCAGCATGGTCCATGACCAGGCACAAGGATGGCTATGGCTGAGCCAGACCACCACTCCTGAAATGCAGGCAGGAGATAAAGATTCTTGGGGCTGAGCTTAAATAGGTTCCTGGGCCCATGGAAGGGTGTGGGCAGGAGCCCAGGTGAGGCTGGTTGTGGCCATCAAAGCCTCTTCGTGCCCTCAGGACTCTGACAGTTAAAAACTTTCTACAGCAAGAACTGTCTCTTTATGTTTGGCTCTGGGTATTTGGCATAATGAGAGCCCCGCATGATACTACAATAGCTCTAATTAATTGTCTTTTATCTGTTAAACTTCCAGAGTAAAGATACTTCATTCAGTAAATACATATATATATGTACACAAATTATAATGGACTCTGAAACAATTTTCCAAGTGCACATTTTTAATATGTCTCATTAATTTAATTGAGTTTAACCTATGTGTGACCATTAGCTGAGATGAATGAACTCAGTGCCAAAAATCTTCCTGGCTAAAAGAAAAAGGCTGAAGACAAAACCTAACTATTCACTAACCTCACCTTAACTATTCTCAGGAAAAACAAAGCAAACCAAAACAATTGATTGCCTATGCAAACAAGGAAAACCACAATCGTTTGTTTTGAGGATACAAAAATACCAGCAGGCATTAGATTAGAGAAGGTATATAATGCCCTACTTCATTCGTTTGGTTGCTGTTATCATCCATTCATCATCACGAACTCTCTGAATGACTTCTGGCTGGGTTACACCAGGAGAGCGCGGGTGCCACTGCTGCTCTGCTGCTGCTGCCCCACTCAGGCTGCAAAAACAAAGGACAAATTTAGCAAACCTGTTTGAGAAAAAACAAATCCCAGTCCCATTCTTCTTGCATTACAGCAAGAAATGAGGAAACAAATAGTTCTGTTGTGGTCATTAGGGAGCAAATTAAGATATCAGAGTTGGATAGAACTCATTTAATCTCATAGCCCTTCAGGACAGCTTTGCTGAAAACATGTAAATCAAACAAGAGATACTCAGATTAAGCTTAAATCTTAACCTTAACCTGGTTTAGAGGACATACAGCTGAATCCAAAAGGATCCCTTTATATAAATACAAATAAACCTTTCAATGACCTTTGTGCTTTCATTAGACGAGCGCTCGTCTCGTTGGATTTGGGTAGTGGAGAAATACAGATGCTGTGCTTCAGCTTGTGGCTAGAGACATACCCCTCAAACGAGGAAAGGACAAAGGCAATGCCTGAGCACATAGGAAAGTGCCATCTTTTCATGGTATTTTGATGAGAATTCCTCAACTTTAAGTGGTGTTTCAAATGATAACTTTCATATATTAAATAATTTTGACCCCGGTTTTGGGTGGAGGATTCACCAGAGAATAATGGCTTTATACTAAGTGTAAAACTACCTGTGCTTCACTTTCTCCTTCCCCAGCTCATGGAGGAATGTCAGGAGGTGGGTGAATGGGCAGCTGATGCGGACCTGTTCACAGCGATCCTGCAGCGTTGTGTGGGCAGTGAGGTTGTGCCGTGACTGTAAAGCAAGAGGCTGCTCACACCAGCGATTCAGCAAAGTCTTGATCATATTATTTAAAAAGCAGCCAGGCTCCTTTCAAGCTGTAAATGCTGCCCAGAAGAAAAAAAAGCACTCTGCTTCCCCCGCCTAGGAGAGGGATGATCTCATGGCCCAGTTTTGCTATTCATCAACAAGGTGAGCTTGTCAACAGCAGCAGACTGGCAGAGGAGGGCACTGAGCTTTCTGCTTTGGTTTCTCCTGTAGCAATCTCTTTTGCTCCTCTGCTTTTGAGGAAGCTGCCATCTGCTGTCAGAGGATCACACATAGACACAGCTCTGGGGATGGAGCCAGCACCAGTAAAAGCAACAGAAGTCAAAGAGCTGCAGAAATAGCCCGTTTAGAGCACAACTGAAATGCCTTTTGACTTATTACTACCTATCTCACACATTTAATCACGATTATCTGCACCTACCTTGTACTGAAACGAAGCATCTTTTAAACAAGCATCTGTGTTGCAGCCAACGAGTCTATCAGGACTCTTGGGGTCATTTGCCTTCTTGCCGTGATCCACTGCCAGCTGCCTGTTTGTGTTGGTTTAATTGAAAGATGGAACGGATAGGTCACGTAGTTTTTATAAGAGCGAGGTGAAGAATTTAGAAAACTGTTCAAAAGAAAAGGTGAAAGAAGTATGAATCCCAGAGCTGCCCCTGGAAGTGGCAGGTGCTTTAGAAGTACTGTAGGAGCATCAGCGCAGAGCCCCTTTGTACCACGTGGAAAGAACAGATCACCGTTTACCAAGGTAACAGCAAAAGTGGCTGTGAAATAGGAAATCTTTCATTAATACTTTGAGTCAAAGAATATGTCTCATAAGGGAGTAGAATGCACTGTATGGTCTAATAAAATGGATGCAATAGAAATGAATCCTAGCCTGAATATGTGGATGCAGAACTGAATGTGCAGATGCAGAACTGAATGTGCAGAAATGGGACATAAATAAGATCAAAGCGATGAGGGGTTTGGATCTCTTCAGTCAGAGGGAAAATGCCATTGCATGAAGCAATTCATTCAGAGGAATTACTCACAAGCTCATGTGTCATCAGCAGCGTTTAAAGCCAGAATTAACAGTACAAAAGACTTGTGTTGCTTAATGTCCTCTGGAAAAGGAGGTGGATGTAATGTGAGAAAGTGTGAAGGGATGCCAAGTACTCTCTGAAGCTGAGTATGAGGCATCCTGGTAGGATCTCACAAACGATGAGTGACTGGGCATGGAAACAGCACAGAAATTTTGGTTTGGTAAGTGCAGGCATGCACATGGGAAACACAGCATCCCTAAAAACAGCAAAGGGCTCTGCGTGAGCCTTACTCAGCCCAGGATCACTGTGGAGCATCCTCAACAGCGTGAGCTGAGTTGTGGAAAGACTAATATTCTAAATATTTTGGAAGTGACTGGGGTATAAAGAAGTGTGGTGGCCATATCTACAATGCAGTCTATGGATCTGATCTCTCCATCCCTGAAAGGGCACTGCAGAGTGCACGAGGGTGCAGGGGGGTCAAGGCATACAAAGGAACTTTTGGAGCAGGGGACACCAGGAAGAGGAGTGGTCAAAAGGGAGACCCCGGGCTTTGCAGCCAGGAGAGGCACAAAGGTGAATTGCAAGTGATGATTACTTCTCAAAATAGAAAAAACAGGGAGGCATTCGATGAAATTGTCAGGCAGCAGCTTGGGAAAAAAATAAAAAGGGGAAGAAAACGAGGAAGTACATTCTTACTTAAAACTTAGTTAAACCACAGGGTTAATTGCTGTGGAGTATAATGGAAAGAAAATCTATATGCAAGTTCAAAAAAATGATACACAAATTCATAGATCATAACATTCTATGTAGCATTAAACTCACCAGTGGGGGATATAACAGTTGTCTCAGAGCTCTTCTACATTGCCAAGGGCCAGGTCTCAGGAAGACAAGACCTTTCTACACAGTCTGTGTCTCAAACCATGTCCTGAGATATCCACTGGCTGCCCATAGGACACTGGGCAAGGCGAGGCCAGCACACCAAGTCTTACATGCTTCAATGGGTTACAACAGCCAGAAAATCAGAGGTGACTGGAAGAGGTGAGAGTCGCCAGGCTACCATTAGATCATTTAGAAGTGAAATCCATGCTCGTGTTCTCAAAACCTGTCCTTCCACCTGCAAATCCGTAATCGCAAATGCAGCGATGCTCTCGGTGGAAGGGAAGCTGGAGGCACTCGGGCATTGCTCGGGTCAATTCTAGTGCCAAAAAAAGTGTTTTCAGAAACTGTTCCAGGTTACACATCCCAAGTGGAGATTACCAGGCTGTGGTGATCACTTCTGCAAACACGGGGCTTGGAGAACTGAAACATCATCAGACTTTGACATTGAAGGAGACACTGGAAGTGACCGAGGAGTTGTGAGAAACCTCAGAATTATGCTCATATATCTTCCTACTTCTTGGTCTTCAGCAGTTGCCTAAATCATTTCATGGGATGGTGACATGTTTTGGTGACAACTTCCTCAAAAGAGGCGTTAGCAATACAGCTTCAGGTGGACTTGGGACCAAAAGGAGGAAGTTGGTTTGTGAAATGAAAAGTGGATAAAATTAGCGAGGCAAAACCCATGAATTATTGTGACGTACTTTGGGTGAGAGAAAAGCAAAAATGCAAACAGGTAGATTCTGGCTTTAGGTCTTTCCTCACCATGGTGCTGGGAGTTTCGGGCAGTATTTCTCTTTCCACGTACCTATACAAATAGATGTCAATACTGTGAGGTAGCTATTGACACAGATTTTTCAGCCTTTCCTAGTCAAGAAGCAGCAGCTCTCCCCAGCTGAGCAGCTGGTTTGGTGGTTAAACACAAACTTGCAGTGCTGGGGACAGGTGTAAAAATCAAGTCATATGAGAAATCCACAGCAGGCTTTGACCTTCCATTTGGTTCAGTATTTTGAAAACACCTCTTGAATGCTAAAGCAGCTGCCTTTAAGCACATAAGAGACCTCAAGTTCTTCTCTGAAGCCCAGTCAAGCGTTCCCTGGGGAGCAATGTTTCCCTTTCTCTTGCAGAGGAGAGCGGGAGCAGCTGGAGCTGCCAACCAGCAGCACCGGAGCAAAAAGGATGTTGTGCTGCCTGTGACACTTCTGGCTACTGGTGATAAAGGCACCGGCTGCTGGTTGCTTTAAAATAAAACACTTACTGACAGAACCTACTTCTCTTTTCCCAGCGGTGCAAAGTATTGAAATGCAGTTGTTCTTCAGATGATCAAATGAACTTACTCTTTCTCAGTACCCAGGTGGGGAAAACCAGACTGAAATCCTCACAGCCATCTGAAATCTCCCCCTTTTTTCCACCCGCTGAATAACCCGACTCTGCTATATAGTTGATTTCTCAGCCCAGTGGTGTTGCCATCAGTCTGTTTGCAGCCACAGGGATGCTGTTTGGTGCACACCGATGGGCATGAGCTGCGTGGCACTGTCTCCAGGACAGAGGAACAGAGAAAAAATGGTTGTGGTTGTTTGAAATGGGTGAGAGATAAAGAGTCTCTTGTTTGTTTGTTTGTTTGTTTGTTTAAAAACTGCGTAGCAAGTGTAAACATCAATCAGAGAATCATAGAACCATAGAACAGTTCAGGTTGGCAGTGACTTAAGGATCACCCAATTCCAACCCTGCATAGGCAGGGACACCTCCCACTGGAGCAGGTCACTCAGAGCCCCATCCAACCTGCCCTTGAACACCCCCAGGGATGGAGCATCCACAGCTTCCCTGGGCAGCTGGTGCCAGGGTCTCACCCCCCTCACAGTGCAGAACTTCCTAATTTCTGAGCTAAATCTCCCCTCTTCCAGCTTGAAGCCATCACCCCTCATCCTATCACTACAAGCCCTTGTAAAAAGTCCCTCCCCAGCTTTCTTGGAGCCCCCCTTTAGATACCGAAAGGCTGCAATAAGGTCTCCCCAGAGCCCTCTCTTCTCCAGGTTTGTCACAGTTTAGGGTCAGGGTGGCCCCTTAGACTTATAACAGCCACTCTCTGTTAACCCCTTCCCTCCCCAAGGGGGAAGAGCAAGGGAATAAGGGAGAGAGACTCAGCCAGTAGACAAGGGAACTGGAGCAGCTTGAATGAAAATGAAAACAATAATAATAATAAAAATGGAATATATACAAATATGTACAAAACCAGTACTGAGCCCAGCCCCCTGATGGTAATTACGTCACTGTCACCAGTGATGCTGTGGAGCAGGTGCTGGGGGAGTCCCAGCCTGGGCCCTGCAGCAGATGGGAGCTGTGCTCAGGAGCTGGATTCTGGTAGTGGTTTCACACACCGATTGGGATCGAAGGCAGAGTGGACGGAGTCCTCCTAGATACTCTGAGGAAAAGAGGAGCTGAGCCAAGCCAAGCCAAGCTGGCAAAGCAGGACAAGAGGGGAGAGGAGTCTGGGAGCCCCTAGAGAGATCTGACCCCCCACATCCCTCAGCTTTATACCCAATATGAGGTACATGGGTTGGATACCTTGTTGCTCAGTTGGGGGTCACCTCCCCTGTCTGCTCCTCCTGCAGGTGTGGCCTTACACTTTCTGCACCCCCAATGTGGTGCACAAGATCCAGCAGTGGCCTTGGTCTGCACCCCAACCCTTGGTAGTGACTCTAAACATGGGGTGTTATCACTGCTGGCAGCAGACACTGCCTGTGTCAACAGGCTGCTGACTGCAGACAGTGCAGTCAGTCAGAAGAACTGAGCTGCAAAGTAAAATCACTGAACAGAATTAGTTCTGTTCTCACTCAAACCAGGACAAGGCTGAACAACCCCCATTTCCTCAGCCTGTCCTTGCAGGAGACGTGCTCCAGCCCACTGATCATCTTTGTGGCCTCCTCTGGGCCTGCCCCAGCAGGTCCTCTCAGCTGAAGTTCCTATCAGCTGATTTGGAAACATCAGAAACTGCCAAAGGATGTGATTAAACTCTCAGGCAGGGTCCCTTGCAGCTGTTGGAGAACTGCAGAGTACTTGGAGCCACTTTGATGCACAAACTTCATCCAGGGCTCCTTCGCCCTCTGATCCTCAGCATTTTTGTCATTAAGATGTTGCTGATCGTGGGAAACCTTCTGCCTGAGAAAGTCCTGCCTGCAGCTGTGCAGTCGCTGGAGCACAGCTGGTCACTGCCTCACTCCAGCTGGGAAGACAAAACACGTCCCAAGGGTTTGGTTTTGCCATCTCACAGGATCATCTGCCTTCAGTTTCACCCATGGCCAACTACAACACAAAGCAGTGGTGGAACCGTGGTGATTTCTTCAATATCACTCATGCTGCTTTTCAATTATCCACCTGAAAGAGAAAAATATATCTTTTTTTTTCCTAGCAGTGAGGAAACGAAAGGTGTTAAAGCCAAAGGGACATTCATCATACGCTGCCCAGCACACAAAGCTGGAATTGGTAACTAAATGCCCATAACTTGAGTAAACCCAGGGGAAAACAGGTTGGGAGATCTTTGTCCTTCTCTGAAGACTACCTATCAGAGAGTTATTTTGATTTCTTTTTCTGGAGATTTCCATGGAAAAAGTGGCTAAAGAGTAAGTACAGTTTGTGAAACCAAAAATGGCCAAAAGCAGGGAGGGATGGGGAGCACAAAGACAGCGCTGCCAGGGCTCACCAGGTGCTGGGTGTCCTGGGGTGCACCACCACTTCTCACACAGCCACAGGTATATTTTTCCATGGTGTTGAATCCCACTGGTTTTTACCAAGTGGGATGTGACACCCTCTCATAACGTGCTTTCGAGAGACGCACCTTTTCCCTCTTGCCAGGCAGCCTTGCACACTGTCATTTTCTTTTGCTAGCACACTTGCCAGGTCAAAATTTTCCACGCTGACTGGGAGCTGATTTTGAAGATGTCAGTACAGTAGTTTCTAAAAATAGGACTAAGTAACCAAAAAATAATATATATATTGCTTAGTAAGACTGAAAGCATAAAAATGACCTTTCATTTGAAATCTCTATGGCCTTATCTAGTGCAGTTCACTGAGTTCCTAACCATGCTGATGTCACTGTGGCCCCACAAAGTACTTTGTCTGGGATTTGGGTTTCGTTTTACTTGGTAAAACCCACCTCAAAATAAGGTAGGGAAAAGCTGCTGGAAAAGATTATTAAGCTTGCAAAGCAACGACTTGAAAGTTAGAAAATGCTACAACAAAACAACTGGTGCAGTCCAAGAAAGGTCCACCCTGAGCAAAATAGCGGCTGAAGAAATTTTTTTTCATGGGAGAAAAGGATGCAAAATGCAACTAAAGAAAATTTGAAAGCACAAAGTAAGGAGCCCCACTTATGGCCACATAAGCAAACTTCATCTTAGGATTTCCTTGCTTAGTAATCATAAAAGATTGGAAAAGACCCTTAAAATAAGCTACTGAGGGTTCAACTTTGGTCTTATTTAGAATAAGGCAGAAAAAGTGGTAAAAGGATTCATCACACAGGCAACAGAAGAAGATGAGGTCAGATTTGTGAAACCTGTTACCAGGTCACTTGTATCCCAGCTGCCATTTGATGTCTGCTCAACATCACCAGCTCACCACTACAGGGAATGAGGAGTTTCCAGTCCCTTCCCACTGCCACCTGTGTCCCAGCATACCTAACTGCCTCCCAAATCACTTGGGAAGAAAAAAAGGCTGATTTTTACACTCACCATCGACAGTGATGATCATCAGACCATCATCAATAATTTTATATTTATTCTGTAAACATCCCAAGCTACTTGTCCACTTAAATCATTCTTGTTCGTCAGGTCTAGTTCATGGTCCTTCCCTAACTTGTGTGTGTGGACCAACTGTGATTAGGGCTTTATTTCCCCCCCCTGGTGTGACTGATAATGTCTCTCATTCCCATAATGCCAGTGCAGCCATCTCAAGCTCATCTCATGGGAGTATTTGCAAACTTAAGCCCCCACTGTACTTCCCTTTCTGGATGCAGCCGCTACCAAATGCACCAAATTTATCCTGAGTTTGAGAGTAAAGAAAAATCAAAGAAAGAAGAGAAAATAATCGAGTCCTTCCAGTCACTGTGCAGACTGTCACGAAATACCTTGAGGTGCTTCCTGGCCACGTGGGAGCAAATTGCACAAGACCAAAGTTCAACTCAGGAGCAACGGGATCCCAAGGGGATTCAAGGTCACATGCAGGAGACAACAGACCCCAGGCTCTGCTGGGTGTTGGGAAGACCCAGCCTGACCCACACACCACACCTGACATCACAGCTTCTATCTTTACTGTCTGAATAAACTTGCCTAAACTTGTCTAAATGTGGTTGATGATCGGACGATTGAGCAGAAGGCACAATCTTTGTGTTTTCACAGCAGGCTGATGAAATCTGTGAAGTTACATCTGCTAAAATCTGGAAATCTTCACATGACTTAGAGCAACTTTGTGCAGCAGCAGTCATTTGGCTGCCCACTAGAGTTAGCAGTTAAAGCATCAAGCCAGTGCATTTTTTGATGTCTTGATTAGACCTTGCAAAGGATTTAGTAACAGTACAGAAAACACTTGCTAATCTGTACTTGTGGTTTTTATGACAAAGCATCAGTAAAGCTTCCGTAGGAGACTGGAAATAAAACCTGTTCAAGATAAATCAACTTTCTCACATATATTTTTCTGTTACTCTTTTATTCCCTCGGGAGTTTGGTTAATTAAACGTAATGAACAGGATTATTTCATCAAGATCACTCAATAGTAAGTCTTGACAGTTCCACAAAAAACCATTACGTGTTTGTAAACATATACACATTTTGAAAGGAGTCATTGGAAGAAGAGTAAATATTTGAGATTACTGAGCATGGAGGAAATTTGCCCTTCTGCAGAAGCTGACTCCAGAGAGTGGGCATCCCAAAAATCATATAACTCTTCAGCTCAGCTTAATGGGAAGCTGAGTGTGAGCAAGTCAAGGTCTTGGAATACAACAGCAGCCCGTTGATTCACCTGTGCTTTGACATCTGGTTTCCTGTCAACCTGTTGCTACCCAAGACATCATAGAATCATTCTGGTTTGAGGAGACCTTTGAGATCATCAAGTCCAACTGCTATCCCGGCACTGCCAGGACACCACTGACCCCTGGCCCTCAGCACCACAGCTCCACGGGGGGCTTGGAAACCCCTCCAGGGCTCACGGGGACTCCC
>JANHFX010023855.1:35680-48863 GCA_027560015.1 Chloroceryle amazona
CCCATTGCAGGGGAGGTGGCCGGGGCTCTGAGCACCCTGCTCTGGTTGCAGATGGCCCTGCTCCCTGCAGGGGGTTGAACCAGATGACCTTGAAAGGTGCCTTCCAACACAAACCAGTCTCTGATTCTGTGTTGTAATCCCATCCCCCAAGACTGGCACACAGCCTGCTGAAAAGCTGGCTTTAATGGGTAGTTATTGGCATCCAGCTCAAAGGCTGGATGCTCTTTGGAGAGCTGGATCACAGATCAAGGCATTGCGTCCAAAGCCCCTCTCTTGTTTGGAATTGGGTGCAAAAGAAAGGAGAAGCAACAACCTTCCAAGGAGGGAAGGTGCTGTGATGCTGTGGGATAGGAGGGGAGGGGAGAGCATGGCAAGTGGCTCAGTTTGCTTCCAAAGCAAGTTTTACATTTGTCAGCACAAATCTTCTGAGAGAGAGAGAGAGTCATAGAATCATAGACTTGTTTAGATAGCAACTCAGTGCTGCCAGGTCACCACTAACCCATGTCCCTCAGCACCACATCTCCAGAGCTTTGAAACCCCTCCAAGGATGGGGAATCCGCCACTGCCCTGGGCAGCCTGGGTCAGGCCTGGCCAGCCCCTGTGGGGAAGAAACAACCCTTTTGGGAAAGAGTGAGCTAGAGCGGGCCAGGAGTACAGAGAGATGATGGGAAGGCAGGTTGGAAATGGTTCCCTTAGAGAACCCACTGTCATCACTGCTGGTTGCTTGGAGAATGGCAGATACACTCACCTCAGACACCACCTTCCCTAGTGCTGGTTAAAACACGAATACAGATAAAATTCCTGTCCCTATAAACCAGGTTGTCTCCCCCAGGGACCTCCTCCAGCTCTCGGGCTGGGGTAAATCCCAGAGCAGGAGCTCACCTCACCCCAGTTCCCACAAACCCTGAGCCTGTGCTGACATCCTCCCCAATGAGAAGAAAATCCATCTCTGTCTGCAGCTAGCAGTGGCTGTTCTCTAGGTGGCAGCTCTTGCCTTCTGCACGTCCCTCCAGTGCTGCCGAACTCTTGGCAAGAGCCAGAGGAGCCGGGAGGAGAAGACGGGCTCTCAATTTGTTACTCAGGCTTCTGATCAGCTTTTCTCGCTCTTACTCCAAAGAGCTCAGACGTGTCATAGAAAGGTGAGTGAAGAGTCCAGAGTAGGTGTGTTCTGACCAAAGCTGGAGAAGGGTTTGTGTGCCCCGGGTTCACCCGCAGCACCCCAGCCAGTCCCTCTGAGAAAGGCATCCCTGCTTCGGACAAACTCCCGGGTTTAATGTCCATTAATTTTCTCTTCTTCGGGGGAATTTTTGTGCGTTTGCTTATCCCAGCTTCTCAAAACTCCCTCTACGAACATCCTTGGAAACTCCTCAGCTGGTTGCTAAACGTGAGCAGCCCTGGTCGGAAGATCTTTGTTATCCAACACCTTTCTGTTACCAAAAGGCTGTAGATCAAAAGGGTTTAATAAAGGACAGCAGATTCCTGCCTTTCATTACAGAAAAAGGCAAAAGCAAAAGAGCTCGGCTGCAACCGTGCCAGGTCTAAAGCACCTCAGAAGCTGCCGGCTGCGAGCAGGAGGAGTCAGTGCACGGTGCAAGGACTTGGTACCGACATCCGGCCACCGCAGCATCACTGAGAGAAGCATCCTGTGCACAGCCCAGCCAGCTGCTTTCTATAAGCTTCAGCCTCTTGATAACATCTTGCTGCTTCTCTCCAGCAGTTTGAAAGCCTATTTGACATTAAACCTGCGTACATTTTCCAGGTGGGTGAGTATAAAAAGGAGCAACGTTGTTCCGAACGGTATGGAAAAGGTTCAATAAATAGATTTAGGTGGTGTCGGTATTTGTCTAATGGCTTAGATGAATTTACAGCCTACAGAGTGGTTTGCAGCTGGCTCTTCAATCCTCACACGGAGTAAGGTGGCTGTTTAGCCCCCGGGGCAAATTGTCCAGGTGGAAATGGGAGAGGGCAAAGGAGGCAGAGTGTCCTGCCCTCTTCTCTCCCACCTCCAGAGGTGAGGAGTAGAGATATTGAAGCTGATGTGCTCCAGTTGAGGGGCTGGCTCTTTGCTAACCCTTTCCAAAGAGCACTTGCCAAGAGGGGCTGGCTCTTTGCTAACCCTTTCCAAAGAGCACTTGCCAAGCATATTTCTGCTGGCACCATACGAGTAGCTCCTCACAGTTCTCTGCTGGAGCTGGAGCTGTTACGGAGCAAAGGGCAAGGGGAGGCCACGCAGGTGGGATGCAAAACCTCCCGCTGCGCTGCCAGGTGCCACTGCCACCAACGCTGACAAGGACAGAGCGGTGGCCAGAGAATTCCTCCCTGAGAGATCCCTCGATGCCACTCCTCTTATTAACTGCAATATTAATTAGCACCTATCATGGAACAAATCAGACTTTTTCTTTTTCTTTAGAGCTGCATCATCATCATCATCAAGTAATCTGAGTCCTGGCTCTGGAAACGCTCTGGCAGTTTCGCTCTTCGAACCCAGAGCTATCTGAAAGGGAACTCCCTTGTATGTTTGCTCTCGGCTGGGGAGAGTCCTCTGAAAGCTGGGGAAAACCTGGCTCCTCTCCTGCGGGCTCTCACCCTAAAGCACCTCCTGACCGAGCTGCTGCACAATGCACCACTGTCCTTCCAGCCCTTCTCCTCACTCTCCCACCCTCATGTCCACACGCACATAAACACAAAGCACCTAATTACCTTTGTGAAGTGCTAAATACGAGCCATTAACAAAGAGAGAACTGTTTTCCCCGGAGAAGCTGCACTTGCCAGCCAGAGAGGGAAGATTTGCACAACACCCCCAGAACAATTAATCACATCAGGCTAAGACCGCAGCCCTCACACTTCCTAATTACCATGAACAAACAACCTTTTGTCTTCAGGTTAAAGAAAAGATATTTGCCCTAGAAAAGGAGTCTGTGCAACCCTCGGCTCCTCCCTGCCCGCCCAAGTCACGCTGTAGAGATGCAGACAATGGGTTAGGTCCTATCAGCCCCATCCTCAGCTGATATTAGCTCCAGAGGCGCTGAAACCTTTAAACTGCAGTAATTTTCGGCAAGATGGGATGGATTCTTATCTGACGGGGAAACAATCAGCTTCATGGCTGCGTTACTACAAAGGCAATCATTTCCTCAGCTGTTACTACGTACTTCTTTTACGGTTTCTTGTACATCACCAGTGCCCTTGCACGCTGCTTTCCTTTGCATCAAAGTGTTGCTCTGGAGTTAGAGGCTTTGGGAAGTTTACCAAAACTTTCATCTTAAATGTTTCTCAAATCAGATATGGTGCTCATTCGGCTGCTCAAGTTGTTGACTCTTTCCTATTTTAATGATTTATGAATGTGATAAGATAGTAATCGCATCCTGCACTTACTCACCCTCTCTATATAAGTGATCTTAGTCTCTGCCAAGAGAGCCGAGCTTGAATTCAGAGCCCAGTGCAGATAAAAAGGTTCGAGCTCCTAAATACACCACCTTCAAAATGTATCTTCACTTGTTCTTCTTACTCTTTAGCTCTGGAGTGTCCAGTTACTTTCTGCCCCTGAAGGAAATGCCACATCTGCAGAACAAGACTACAATCGCAATCATCGATGAAATGATGTGCTTACTTAAAGCCGTAAAAGACCCCATAAATGTAAATTGTTTCCCAACTCCCCTGCCCCAGATTTGCTTTCTGAGATGACTTCCACTTTGTGACTAATGGATTTCTATCGTTTCCAGATGGAGTTCTCAAAACCGCTTCACATAAAGGTAAGAAACTCTGGGTTTTTTTTCTCCTGTTCTATTATTATCAGAGCCTCCGAAGGGAACTTAAAGTGTAACCTGCTGTGGGAGAGCAGAGCTGAGCACACTCAGGGGCAGGATGGAAGATGCTGGCCGAGGTGGGACTGCCAGCTGGGGAGCCCAGGGAACTGGATCAAATTCCCATTGTTGTCACAATCGCCGTTGACAGAAAGGAGATTATTTTAACGGCAAAGTGTTTGGTTAGTTATGAAAACTGTCCTTATAATGTGACTTCTTAAAAGAAGGCATAAAAAAAAGAAATCAGATAAAAGAAGCTCAGGCTTCCACAGAAAAAATAACAGTGGGCATATTCAGTTCGATTTAGCAACAGTTCTTTTTAAGAAAGAAAAGCTTTCTGATTGCAAACCAGAACGCTATTTACTTTCCCTTTTCCTCCTAGGACCAAGGCTGTGCACATTATAACACCAAAAAGTTTATTAGTGAACTGGAAAAGATTCACAGTTGTATCTGTATGAAGATAGTTGAAAAGGATTTGAAAAAGCTAGAAGAAGATTGTCCCTTTTTGAAGGTAAGCTTTTCCTAGGTGAGTTTCAAGTACTTTCTTGTAATTATCCAGGTTTTCTACACTGGGTGATTTTGTCCAAATGCCTGGCAGCTCCCACTGACACATGCCAAGGGACCCAGCAGCTGGAAAGCCAAGGCCACATCTCCAGCTGCAGCCACTGGGCTCCACCAATGCCTTTGCCTTCAGTCTTGCATAGGACAAGGTGTCAGTCTTTACATGATGCTGTGAATCTATAGCTATGCTGAGAAAACATCAGGAGCTGTCCTTATGATTTAAAAGAAACCATCAAGCTTCTCTGAAAGTTATTTTTCCCAAAGGTAGTAAGTAAAGAAACATCAGTGGAAGTTGTCCTGTAAGACTTCACCCATCGCTTCATTTCTCACTCACTTTCTGGTGATTTCCAATTCAAAATTTTCAGATTTGTTAGCAAATAAATTGTTTGCAATTTGGACCAGATGCAGCCTCGAGGAAGGACGTCGGGGTTTGTTTATGATGCACAAATTCATTCTTATTGGACTTTATTAATATGATTCACTTACAGCAGCAGTAATGAAGATTATTTATTAGGTGCAATTAATAACGACTTGTACAGCTTCTCCTTCAGGAAGAGCAGGACAACTAAGAGCAGAAAAGATACAGACCAGGAACACTACAGAGAAAGAAATCTGCCTTTTGAACCCACACAAAAAATGTTTTGGACTGGCTTCCCTTCTAGTTTGGCAGATAACTCCACTCACCCAAAATCCCAGGGAAATCTTCAGTACCCTGAAAGTGAAAAGCAGACAGCAAGGTCTCATTTGCTTAATGATTCGTAGGAATTGTGTGAGAAGCTGTGGGGCTGGTGAAGGGCAGCTAGCTGGCTTCACCCTCCACCCCAGTGAGCTGAGGGAGCCACAGAGGAGAAGCTTTCGGGTGGAATTCCCCCATCGTTCACACATCAGTATCTCCTCTTTTCCCTTAGAACCCCTCAAACACGAAGGCAAATTGCTCACAAGAGGCAAAAACAGATTTCTCGGTATTTAGAAAGAGTCTGGAAGAATTCCTGATGTGGGTCAATGGGAAGCAGGACAGCTGCTGCAACATCGTGAAGAGTGAGCTGGATTTGTATCTGAATGGCAAATGCATCTGCCCCGACCCTTGGAAATACCGCAGGGGAAGGTTCTAGGGAAGAGCTGCCCAGGCAGCGGGCAGGGTGAGTGAGAAGGGGGGAAGAAATGGCTGGTCCAAATCAGAAGCTGTGCTAAATGTTAACGCAAGTAGGTGAATTCAATCTGTACGCAGCAATTAAAACTTTGCATACCAAGCACAGCCAAGTGTCGTCATTTATATCACGCACGGCTATCAAATGAATCATGTCGTTATGTCACCAGGGATACGCGGCAAGGCTTGAAGTCTGTGTGGCTTTGCACAAAGAAAACTCAACCCCAGACCGTGAGACCACTCCAACCTTGCAGGGACTGGGGCCAGGGAAGGGTTCCCACAGGCAGGTGCTGCCGGGTGGCTCGAGGGTGGGGATGTTCCGTGGGGATTTACGGGATGCAGCGCAACCCTGTAGAGCAGCCCCTGGGGAGGGGAGGATTGCAGAATGAGAATCGTTTAGGTTGGAAGAGACCTTTGAGATCATCGAGTCCAACCCTTAGCCCAGCACTGCCAGGGCACCACTGACCCCTGGCCCTCAGCACCACATCTTTAGAGCTTTTAAATACCTTCATCGACAAGGAATCCACCACCTCCTTGGGCAGCCTGGGCCAGGCCTTGACAACCTTTTCAGCAAAGGAGTTTTTCCCGATGTTTCCTCTAAGAAAAGAGACCTGACTCCCACTGTTCCCACCAGCTGCTTTAACACACACACAGCGAACACTAAAATCCTCACTTTTAAGTTCTGCTGCTTTACAATGAGCTCTATCATGAACCTGACCAAATAAACCTCGTGGTTTCATGTCCCAACCACTTCAGTCGCAGTATCTTCTCCCAGCTTGCTTCTTTGCTTTGAATTTTCCCAGTCTTGCCCACACAAAGCATTTAACACAGCGTGTGACTGGAACCAAGCCAAACTGAATGGCAGGCTTTAGAAAAGACACAGAGCATGATGTTCCTCGCACGAGACCTCGCTTAGCTCTGCGTAAATCGGCACAAACCAGCTGTGCCAGATGCTGTTTGTGCTGCTACGTGTTTGTTTCTTTGCAAAACAGTCGAGTCTGAGGCAGAGACTCAAAAGGGAAGATGTGTTTTTAAAAATGCAGACTATCACAAACCAGTGGTAAAGAGCAATTCTGGTCACAGCAATACCAGTACTCCCAGTCTGCAGCAACAAGACCAAGATATCAGATGTGAGATGATGGATGATGGGTCTCCCAAGGGTTGCTTGCTGGCTGCCTTTTTCTGCACACAGAGGCAGCAGTGATAGAGTGGGATGCGCAGGCACCGTGGACTTCAAGGATTGTGTCCTCAAGACTTGAGAAGGTGGGGGAACCCAGACTGCACTAAATACAGATAAAAACATAGTTTGCTGTCAAACAGAGCTAAAAGAGAATTGGTATGTACAAGTCTAGCTGGTATCATTTAAAAACCAAAGCTCCTCAAAAGGCCAAGACAGGAATTGGAAAATCCTGTGATAAAAGATGATGGAGTCACCAAGGGGTCTTCTAACTCAGAAATATCACAGATAATCTGTTTGCAAGATAAATCTGATCTTGGTGCTTAGACCTTTGCTGCCGCTGAACATGCTGAACACAGCCTACCTGATGTCTATGGGGCTTGGATTTGTGTTGTCACTACCAATCGTGGCAATGACTTGTCACGACAGGAGGATTTATCACACATGTAAACCCAGACAGAATTCATATACACAAACCAGAAGGCTTGCACCATTTCCCATAACTACTTAACCACTAAACAATATCCAGTCCGGAGCGCGATGTCAGACCCGATTCTCACAGCTGGCTGGAAGGTGGTAGGTGGGGGAAAGAGACACAACATTTATAATTCACGAGGAGAAAACCAACCTGTCCTATTTTCATGCTTCAGTCCAAACAGCAGTAGTTTTCTAGCATGCTCAGAAGGCCCTGAACCATCAGGCACCTCCAGGTTAAAATGGTAGTGGAGCTGGGGTGGTACAGGTCTTGGGTTTGCCATCTGCATCTTTCTGCATCCCATGCAAGATGAGCACTTTGCAAACAGCCACATCACAGGGATCTTTGGGAACTGAGACAAAATAGTCAACTGGCAAAGCTCAAGGCCCACGAAAACATCTGAAGTCCCAACACGAATTGAATGGCAGCAGGGTTTTGAAGTGCCCTATCCAACGGCCAGGTAGAGGATGAGTTTCTGTGGTTGTGCAGGAAAAGATGGGACCTACCTGAAGAAACCAACCTGCTGAATTACTGAATTATTCACAGCACGTACCGTAAATGCAACCAACTACTGACCTCCTACTGGGAGCAGCTGCTGAGTAATACCTGAATTTGCTCCCTTCCCACTCAGCTCCACCTCACCTTCCAGAAGACTTTAAAAAGCACCAGGCTTAAACCAAACCAGTTTTAAACTGGATATCTTCCAATAATTTTCCCTCGTGAAGCCACTGTTTAATGTTACTTATGTGTGATTTCACCCCAGTCCCAGGGTTTTTTACCAGAGGGGATGCAGCTCCCTCACCCACCCAGACCAGCCATTTCAAAGAACGACTCAGTTTAAAAAACAAAAAGCAACTAAAGAGCACTTAGCTTAGCTCCACAAACCCCGGAGCTGAACACAGGTGCTCCCGTCCAACCCCATGAGAAAGAACAGATCAAATCACAAGCCTTTCTGGAGCTGACCTGTTCAAACACACAGCTTAAGGGCTGAGCCATATTCACAGAATCCCACTGAACAAGAGACACATACACCAGTGGGAGTCTCCAGCGTGGTGGAGAGAAAAGCAGTGTTATCATCATCACGGTGGAAAGAAAAGCAGTGTTATCATCATTTATGCTGCAGGAGTCCATGGGTTTAAGGAGTTCTTAGCAGAGAACATCTTATCACCTCCTGTGGTCAAGGTTTGCTGAGATAGGTTTGGTTATTTTCTCCTGAGCAGCCTGCACCAGCAACTCCTCCAAGGTATTATCTTCAATGTAATTCAGTTTAACTTGTAAAATTCTGCACATGACACGTGGGTTTACTTTGGAAACTGTGGCATCCCATTGACTTGATCAGAAAGTCCTGTGGCACCCCCAGTGTGATTCACATTTGGGTTTTTTAAGTTCATAAAGAGAGGAAAAAAAAAAAACCAACCACCCACTTTCACTCCTACTATACTCACTGGTAACTCCAGGTCATTACTCCTGTAGAGATAGTTACTTTTCAATACACCTACTTGCAGCACGAACAAATGCAGAAGGAAACCAACTCAGAATTAACTCTTGACCATTCACATTAGGAAAGCAGTGGCATTTTCCTCACCAGCTTCATGACTGCATTTATTTTGAATTTACAGCGTTTCCCACACGTGTTTCCTGTACAAACCTTTCTCTTCCACAGCAAAAAGTGGGGCCAGGCCACTTCTGCCAGTGCTGGCATGACCTGAGCAAGTCCAGATCATGGTAGTCAAAGTTTGTTTACCCAGGTTTCTTCCTCATGTTCTCAAACTACTTGTGTAATGAAAAAGACACTTTCTTTCTGAAAACTGAGCCTCAATTTTGCTCTTAGACCACAATGGCTACAAAGCTCCATGACTCCAGACAGGGAAAACAGTGACAACCCAGCTCATGACACAAAGCTTATGGATAAAACACTCAATAATTTAACCTCAGCTTGTAAACTAACAAGGTACTCGTCAGAATTGCAGAGGAAACACGTTGTTGGGTGATCTCACTGCTTGCTTACAAACAGTTTCACATTCTGTTTCTTCACCACCTGCTTTCCAGAGCTCACACGAGAAGTTTCTGGTGCTCAGATGGAAGTCCTGCTGATATCCCCCCCATTTGACACGCTGGACACAGAGGGTTGGGATCCCAGGGGAGTGAGGGATAACATCACCCCCATCATCCCCACAGGCAGTGGGGCATCAACCCCTCCCTGTCCACACAAAGACACCTCCTGCCTGGCATGACCAACCCTTATGACCATGAGCAAGAGCAGTGAGATGAGAACAGGACATCGGACCCAGAAAAAAAACCACAGGAGGTTTTAACTGGAAACAGATAACACCACGAGTTCCTTGTTCTGATAGATAAACCAGAATTAGGGTGCAGATTGTAACTCAATCATTTCCAATGCTTGCTGGACGACCATCACAAAACGTGGCATTTAGCAGGACAACTGCACCTTCCTTTGCTTTCAGCTTTCTCACCTTGCCTCAAAAAACTCAAGTGAACAAACCAGACAAGACTCTGCTTGAGCCTGCCCAGAGTTTGCGCTGGTTAAACCACGCAGCTCACGTGTTGGGTACCAGAAAGGTTTGCAACAGGTTCCCCACTCCCAGTGGTGGGGCTATTCCTGACAAGCCTCAAGTCATCTACAACCTCCTCAAGATCAAAGCCACACTCAGCTATTCCTCATACTTCTACAGGGTGAATCAACCAAGAAAAGCAAAGAAATGAATACTCTGAGATCGTAACAGATGCTGTGGCAGTAGGCATCATGATACAACAACCAAAGCTGGGCAAATTTGTTGAAATTAAGCACAACCTGCATCAGAATCTTTACGTCAAGGCTTCTAAAGAGAGGGACATAATTTAGGGTGATTAACTGATGCCATCCAGCAACCTGAAATGGCTTGTCAAAGCCCTCCTGCTCCCAGTTAGACTGGGGAGAAGACCTGCACAGATTTATCCTGCAGGATCTTACCCAAAGGAAACACAGTCAGATAACTCCAGCACGTAAATTATTTCCTCCCACAACTTTATCAAAGAGCAGGGAAATATGACAGGTGCTGAGGGTGCAATACCTGTCTGTTGTAGCTGAAATACTTTAAGCTTTTATTTTTTTTTTTCTTTTAAATATAGACAGAGCTGTTAGCCACATCCTTGAGTCACGACTGCCGGGAGCTCTCGTAGGTAGCAAAAATATTCTTATTTAAAGAAGCCACGCACCTTTCTAATAATAATAGCACTAACTGTGGGATGGAATGGAAAAATCGTTTTAAAATACCATATCTAAAGAAAAAGTGGATGGAAGAAATGGCAAGCACTGAATCGTTTGAGCTAACGGCTCGTCGGTGATCCATAGACTAGAAACCATCGACAGTAACCTTACCTAAATGGTAGAGAAGGATTTATTTCCCAAAGACTTGAGATCTATAGAAACTCAGTCTAATTCTGGTCAGAAACAACCCAAATTCTCTGTACCCATTTTTCTAAGTTATTTGAATCTTCACCCAGACTTTGAAGCTTTTTAAATACAACACACTGAGTATTCTCAAATGTAATGGTAAAGAAAGAAAAAGAGAAATCTGGATTTGATATTCTTGGCAGCAGCACAATCTTCATTCTAACAACTTCCATAAGCACTGTGCTCTCGTGTCTTGAAGTGGATTTTATCTGTGGTACACTTCACACGCAGAGGTTTTTAATTTTGATTACTTCCACTTAAATGTTCCTGCTCCATCCTCATGACAGGGTCTAAACTTTTGATGCCAGATAGAACTCAGGGACCTCCCCGACCAAGTGCCGTTTAACCACCTCCCACGAGCAAATAAATAAACCAGAAATAATAGGAAAGTCCCATCCCTGCCTCCCACCCCCTCAGCTATCTGTGAAAGCATCGCCCACGTTATCTCCCTAACCCGGGCTCCCAGCAATCCCTCTCTCTGATAAGCCCGAGGCTGAGCCTTCCAAACTCACTGCTGAGTCAGCACTAACCCACACCTTTGGGTGCAGGTAATTTCCATCCACTCGCCATAAATCCAGACACATTATCCTTCAGAAGCCGCCGTCCTCCAACCCCAGAACCTGCTTGCAATTTCAAAGACATCAAAGCAATGGCTGCTCTTCCTCAACTTACTAGACGACCTTCAAACAATTACATGGTTCAAATAACTCAGTGAAAAAAAAAAATCAACAGTTAGAGCCACAGATGCAAATTGAGGCCAGAAGGCTCCTGGGTGTATCTTGCCACCTCTAAATTACACCGTGGAAATAAACTTACCTTTTTGCTCCATTTTTGTTGAGAGGACGCCACACAGATCAGAGTCCCTCGTGATCCTTTACTGAAGGAGGCAGCTGGTAAGGGGAGAGGGTTAAACAGCATTTTTAGGCTTTGAGTAGTTCTAAAGGAAAGCATATTAGCTAGATAATGAGAGGTGTGATGAGCTGAGAGAGAAGTCCCTCAGATAAAAGCACACGATAAGGCTGCGGTTGAAGAGCAGCCGAAGCAGAGCACGCAGACAGTGGTCACTGCTGCACCTCGGCTTCCTGTGCCATCCAGGCTTCATTCCCAGAAAAGCAGCATGAGATGAAATCAGAACAAACTTACCACAGTTTCTGAGATGCTGCTGGAAGCCACGACCTTAGATGAGGAATTCTGCATCCCAGGGATGGGTCGTTCCTGCCTCCTCCATGTTCCCAAAGCGCATCGCCACGGAGCCCGCCTGGTCCCTGTCCTAACGCAGGGGAGGTCGGTCCCGCAGCATCAGGTCTGGTATATACCAGCAGAACAGGCACTGCAATTTCCAGGAGCTCAAAGGAGCTTTTAGTTCCGTGATCTTGTCAGGATTCAAATCAATCATCAGAAACATCCTTTATCCAGTTGTTACTCACCGAGCTTCTCGGTTCTGCAGAACTCATCCTTACTCAGGCAGCTCTTCTGCAGCTTTCCAGAGAGAGGAGCATCTCTTGAGTTAAAATGCATTAAAATGCAACACTAACTACTAGTAGCACTGCACCCAGTATTAATTCTTTGCAAGGCCATCTAAGTCATAGCTGATCAACGGAACAATAGAGCTACAAGCGACTTGTGTCACGCAAAGAGCTTTGCTCAGGACCGACACCTGCAGAGGCAGCGGCTGCTCCACCATCAGCCATTGCCCCTCTTAGACACAGTTTCAACAAGCTCTGGAGCTGCTTCCAGGGTTTCTACACAGAGCTTTGCAGCTGGTGCGGATCTATGATCCTAACAAAACAAAAGCTATGGATAGAAAAAGTTCGTTTTGATTTCCATCCTATTTGGATGGAATTTTAGTACCAATTTCTGCCTCTAAACCCCATCCGGGGTTAGAAATTCAGCTGCAGATTTGCAGCAAACTGCAGGAGATAGCTGCTGGGAAAGGACCTGACTAAACCCTTGGAGATGGGCAGAGAGATTCCCCTGGCAGGGAAAGCTCCCACCCCATCCCTCTCCCCAGGGCCGTTTTGCCTCTTAATGATTTACTGCCATCAGAAGCTAAACCAGCATTTTGTTGGCAAGAAGCCGAGGCAACAGCAAGGGCCTCGCTACCCCTGTATTCCAGGAACACCAAAAGGGGCAGGGCTTCACAGCAGCGATGCTCTCAGAGGAAAATGTGGTGAAAAAAATCAGCTTAGGATCCCTCTTGCTCTGATGTGCTGAACGATGCAGGTTTGATTCCATCGCAGGGTGACTCAACTCACACCCCGCAGTCTTTTCAGCTCAGGATGACCCTGTTATGAGTTAGAAAAACTGCTAAAAAATGTCTTGTATTTACTACAGGTAATGTGCCAAAGAGACAGTTTTGTTTCTATTTGGGGCCTCTTGTGACGGGATAAGGGGTGATGGGTTTAAACAAAAAGAGGGAGATTTAGATGAGCTGGAAGGAAGAAATGTTTTACGCTGAGGGTGGTGGGAGCCTGGCCCAGGCTGCCCAGAGAGGTGGTGTCTGCCCCATCCCTGGCACCATCCCAGGGGAGGGGGCCGGGGCTCTGAGCACCCTCCTCTGGTTGCAGAT
>JANHFX010023857.1:0-10631 GCA_027560015.1 Chloroceryle amazona
GGCGGCCCGGAGCGGGAAGCCGGGATCCTGGAGCCGGGAGTGGGGTGCTGGGAGCGGGGATCCCGCAGCCAGCAGCCGGGAGCGAGGATCTCGGATCTCGGAACGGGGAGCCCGGAGCTGGGAGCCGCGAGACAGTGCGGCCCGTCGCCGTCTCGCCGCTGAGGAGAAGCGCCAGCAACCTGCGCTGTTACCGAGAGCGGAGAGACCCGTCTGGCCGGGAGGCCCCCGGGCTGCCGAGTGGCTGTCGGCGCGACAGCCCTGGGAGGGGCGCGGTGAGCGTCAGAGAACTATCGGGAGGCCGCCTTTCCCCGGCACCGATCTCCCTTCTGCTTCTTGCGTTTATCTTTTCTCGACCTGTACCGCAAATGTCATGAAACAGGCTG
Source organism: Chloroceryle amazona (assembly GCA_027560015.1). Lineage (NCBI taxonomy): Eukaryota > Metazoa > Chordata > Aves > Coraciiformes > Cerylidae > Chloroceryle > Chloroceryle amazona. The sequence goes on from JANHFX010023857.1 coordinate 384, forward strand.
GTGACATTTGAGGTGTGACCTGAGACCATTCAGTCTTCTGATTGCTCCCTGTAGGTTGTCTAGTTTGGCCTTCAAGCAAATTAGGACAAGAGGACACGGCCTCAAATTGTGCCAGGGGAGGTTTAGGTTGGATATTAGGAAAAATTTCTTCACCGGGAGGGTTGTGAAGCCCTGAAATAGGCTTCCAAGGAAGTGGTGAAGTCACCATCCCCGAAGGTATTGAAAAGACATGTAGATGTGGTGCTGAGGGACATGGTTTAGTGGTGGACTTGGCAGTGCTTGGTTATCAATTGGACTCCATGATCTTTTCCAACGTATATAATTCTATGATTCTGTTTTAGATTTTAAAGTGATTCCTGCATCTAGATTTTTTTTTTTTTCTATCAGTTTTAATGCTGTTCAGAAATTCCCATTCACGAATCTTGTCTTTTTGTTTTATGGTTTCAGACTGATGATGAGTCTCATTCATCTGCTCAACAGACCAGACATGTTCCCCCTGCACAGCTTGGTGAATCCCTCTGGAAATCCAGTACATTCCTTAAATTGGAGCCAGCAGGCCGACAGCATTCAGCTTCATTCTCTGAAATTCCACAGGATTTCCACAGCTGGCTTGACAGTGCACATCTGATGGCATGTTTGGAGACAGAAGACCCATGCATACTATTCAAGAGGTGTTACAGAAGCATGTTTTGGCTATCACCAGCACACCTGGGGCATTGCTGTACTGTTAGCAGTCAGGCTCTGCATTTCAGGGCACTCTGAATAGATTCGTCTCTTTCCCACACAAAGCACAGCAGAACAATCCAGTCTGTATGGGTAATTCGGGGGTCAGGACAGAGACAGGAAAATTCTCTGGCTCTAAACACTTCTGGAGCTTAGACACTGGAAGTCATCAAACCACTGTGTGATCTGGCCTAGAAAGTCCTGTTTCTGCATAAATGAATGGAGTGCAAGTTAAGCTCTCCCACTATTTTTTTCTAAATTGCACTGAACTGCAGTGACAGGGTGCTGTGCAGTTCTAACAGGGTTACTACTGAGATAGCAGAGCAATCAGTCAGTCAGGATTTTACATCACTTAAGCATCTTCTGCTTTCATACATAAAACTGCTTTTACTTCCACCACATTTTTTTCTTCTCCTTTTAATAACTATAATTCTCAATGATCTTAATATGTAGGAAATTCTCTGTAAGCTGACTGTTCTCCAAACCCCTCAAGTTCAGTCACCTCAGCCTGGAAAGAGCCTCCTGTACTGGTTATAATTACAGCTAAATCAATGCAGAGACACAAAAGATGGGCTCTCCTTTCTCAAAAACCCAAGAAGAGTAGAAGGAAATAGCTCACAAGGAAAAGAAGAGAGGATAGTCACCCTCAGTCCATATTAATTGGTAATAATACTCAAATGGAAAAGACCTGTGCTGGATTTTATGTCACATTTTTTTTTACGTTTCATATGCGAGCTGCAGTATTCAGAAACAATCACTCTTTAAACAGTTCTTATTTGCCTCCATGCAAGGTAGTCATTTTTTATTCTTTACAGAGGAAAATGCCATCTTGTCTAAGGGAGTTGACGATGGCTGCATTACAGCTCATGCTCCCCTCCTGCAGATGTTAAGGATGGGTTGTTTTGCTGAATGCAAGTGGTACTTTGCTCCTCTGCAAAGCAGCAGCTTCACAGTGCTTGCAGGAGCATGGCAGGACTCAGGGCCTGCCAGTGATACAGGAGTCAGGCAATAACCTTGCTATCACTTTGCACAGTAATTGAGTGGCTGGGATTTCACAAGAGGAGCCATGTGAGGATATGTGTGGTGCAAAGCAGTCAGATAACTAAGCACTGGGAAGAGGTGACAGCAGGTAGGCAGCTTCTGAGGCACGCAGCAAAAGGAGTGGCAAGTGGTTGGAAAACCTGATGGAAGTCACCTTATACCTTAGGTTAAAGCTTTATCATCCAAACCAGAAGAAAAACAGGGTCATGTCTATATAGAGATATACCATATATTCAGGTAATTTTCTTAGCTTTCATAGATAGGAATCTAAATACCCTGTATTTAGATAATAAATAATTAGTATTTATTTATTAAGAGGTGTCACTTACGTGGAATATGTGTCTTTTTGTTTTCAGTTTTGCAAAAATGAAAAAAGGAAGAGAAATATTGCTCAATACCATCATAGAAAGAGTTTGGGCTTTGGAGGTAAACACCAGTTCCTAATTCGAGAGTGCTTTCTGTCTGAAACATTTAAGAACATTGAAATTAAATTCTGTTAGCTGGCAGAGCTCTAAGAAGCTATAAATTTATTAACTCAAAACTGTACGGTTATTTCTCTTTCCTGCACATCCCCAGCATGTGACTAGGGAAGCCTAATTTGCATAACAGCCATGCTGTTAATAACTAACTGCAGGGTGTGCAAACTACTGCTCTGACTGTTTACCTCCTGCAGAACTGCAGATGAGTGCACATTACCTGTCTGCACTTTTCCTCCTTTCTCTCTCTTGGTGATGCCTAAGTTTCTTCTTTCACCTAAGGATGGCTAAATTCTTTAATCTACAGAAGGTAATGTCTCCAATTATGAACCTGGTTACTTGGTCTGTGGGTGGCATATTAATTTTAAGCAGACACTGTGGCTCAGGAAAATGTGTTTGGGATGCATATAGATGTGCTCCCTGATAAATCCAATGACAAAAATAACCAGCCATGTCTTTTGGCTTCAAGGTTAACATAGCCCAGGAAACAGCAGTGACATGAACAGGAAGCAGTGACATTCCCCCTAATGATCACTAATTGCTCCTGCTCTATGCATTTTTTCAGACTCCTGAAGGAGGAAAGGGTCTGAAGGAGGAACAGTTCACTTTTCTTGGGAAACAGACAAAAACTATTTCTTTATAAAATTTTAACTGCTCTGAACCTAGAAGTGGCAGATAGCACAGGTGTTTCTATGTTGGGATCACATAGTTTGACCTAAAGGAGGGAGAAAGTTTTCTGTAGTTAAAAATTGTCTTGTGAGGACAGCTGCACCTTAGACAGATGCTTATAATTATTGACAAGGGGGATGTATTTTGTAGCTTCTGTTCTTCTAGTTACATTTGGGTGTGTTTCAATGTCAGATTAAAGTTAAGGTTTAAGTATATTACTAAAGGGCTGCTGTCATCCTTAGTTTCTTGTTCTTTTTCCTCTTCTGATAATGGAACAGCATAATACCATAAACACTCTTAAAGTCATGCTGACCTTGCTTATAAGTTTCATTTGGCAAAAGGCCCAAGGGTTAGTGGATGTGCTGATTACCTGCTCTGCTTTTACTGCTGGCTCAGCTGGCAGCTGCCAGCACCGACTGCCAGTCACCCTGTCAAGAGAGGGCAGCAGCTGCCATAGCTGCAAGCAGCCCTGCAGAAGCTCCTGGTCTGCAGTTTGAGCAGAAGTCCTGTAGGGAGAGATTGCTCCAGAGAAAGCTGAAGCCTTTGCTGCTAGGGGTGCTTACAAATGGGGAAAGACAGTGACATAGCAAAGCAAAGGACTGCTAGGCACAGGACCCCATAAGGTGCCTCCTGTGGGAGAGGACAGCCCTGGATGTCATTTTATCCTGCTTTGCAGGTCCTCACTTTGAATTTAGCCTGATAACTCCTCTGTGGAGATGAATGACCAAAAGGCAGTGTTAAGACCTGCTGTGCTCCCAGCTGTCTTTGGACTTTACCCTGTGTTAGGAGGGGGGAGACTCCTGGCAGTACAGAGTTTTTGTAGGGAAAATGCTGCTGTGCCAGGCCTGGCCTCAGGGCCTCCTTCCATCACTCACTGAGCTTTGAAAACACATGTTGCACAATGAACATTACAAATGACAGTACTATTTGTTCATCTCTACTTGCAATCAGTGTCTCGCTTCAAAGGGGTCATAAAAAGACAGCAGGGTGCACACATTACCTCCAACGTGGTAAAGGTGGCATGCTTCTTAATTCATGCTAAGTGCACTTCAGGGCTCCTGTACTCTGTCTTCTCTACACTCCCGTCCTTCTATGCATCCTTCTTCCAGGGGCAGTGCCCCTGTGGAGCAGCTTTTCTCCACCCAGCCATCAATGTGGCTCTAGGGAACAGCTTTTCACGTTCTCCAATCAAAATTAATAGGAAGAGTGGAGGTAATTTGTGTGATTCACAGGTTTGCTTCCTCACTTCACATACTGTTCAACCATTACTGACAGAAGAGCTATTTGCTTTGTGAAGGACAGTCCTTGGACACTCAAGACAGTTAAGTTTTGCTCTGGGCTAAATTAGAGATGCAAATGACCATTTATTACTTCTGGTTGGACAGACCTGGGCAAGATAATGTCTTTTAATAGGAATTTAAAGAACAGAAATCTGTAGGGAAATATTTTGTTATGTCTTCAAAGATAGTCATTTACATCTTTCTCCTTGTAAAAGTTAAACACAGAGCTGAGTGTACTGAATGCTCAGTACCAGATACTAGAAAACTGTAAAAGTTGTCAGGAAAAAAAATAATTAAATCAGCTTTTGAAACGTCAATACAAACTAGGTTGATTTCATCAGCCTTTTTGGGGAAAACTGTGTGATTAGGGAATTAAAAGAGTATCTTTAGGGGTTTTCATGCATGGGAATACACATTTCAGGTCTTATTTTTATTATGCAATATATATTATCACACGCACTTAATGAATGCAAAATATTTTCTTAAATTATGGGAGCAAACAGTGGAAAAGTGGATTTACTTTTTTTTTTTTCCTCTAATTCAGAATGAAGACAGATCCTGAAATGTCAAATTCCTTGCAAAATGGGAACTTCTCTCTACACAGCTATTTTTAAGCCCTTTAAAGGCAAAATGAAAGCGGCTTAGTATGTTTGCAGGCCAGGTAAAGATAGCTTCTTTTGTGCTTATAATCAAGCCAGAAAAACAAGAAAATTACTCAGTCTACAACTGCTTCCTCCAAGTACAATTAACATTGGGATATGCCAAAGTTGGGTTGATTAGAAAAGTTTATATGAAAGCCAATTTTGAAATACCGGGAATACTTTTTTGCATCTTGACTACATAAAAGTTTTCAGTTCCCTCCTGCAAAATAACCAAGGGAAAGTGCTCTGCTTTATTTATACCCTGCCTCCCACTCCTCTGACCTTACTGCTCACTTTGAAGTAGAAAGTGCATTCCATGCTTCAGACATTGGAAAATTGACAAGTTTTTCTTTTACCGATGGGTTCTCCCTTTCCCCTCAAGTGTAATAGGGACATATACAGGTCATTTCTATTCCATTTAGGAAATTGTTGCTAATGTTTTTTCTCAAACTTTTATGACAGTCAGTGTTAGAACTGCTGCCAAGAAAGCAGTTGGCATTCATGAGATATATCCTATGGTCTGGATAAGAATAAAGCAGTGTCAATATTACATTTTTCTCTACTTTGAAAGTGAGTTTTCTTTCATTAGATAAATGAAACCCCAAACATAAGCTTCTTTATTTAGGCATGGCTTCTGATGATATAAAGCTAAAGCAGCCCAATCCTTTTGTTCATACCATTGAGTCCTAACCTGGGAAATCAGAATGAAACAATTGAGATAGATGGGACTAATTACTGCCTCCTCATTCCTATCAGATTGAATATCTTCATACTTCAACATCTTACACACGACTTGCAGGGCAAATGCTTTAGTGTAAGCTCTCTGTTCTGGTCTGCTTTCCATTTTGCCATTGTACTTACAACTGTTCTGATATTTGATTTCTGTTAAAATATACCTCAGTCCTCCCTTCTCCTGTAACTACCCTCCAGTGGTCAGGTCTGTAAGCATGGAGAAATTAAATCTATCAATAGTCTACCTGCCTATTTGAATCTGTTTACTCCTCAGCAATTGTTTCCATAGGTATTTCTTGCACTTCCACTCAGCTCTCCAGGAAAGTTAGGAAGAGTAGAACTAAGGGCAAAGTAACAAGAGAAACTCCCCCATTTTCTGCTGGAAGCAGAATTAAATTCTTCAAGATAAGTTCTTCAAAATAGATGTTCTTCTTTTGTAGTGAAAGGTGGTCTTTATATTTTTTTTTTTCCCAGATTCCATTTATGATAATACAGCTTGGTTGTATTTTTTTGTCATTGTTTTAATTCTGCATTCTTGTTCATTTTCTCTGAGCAGGTGGCTGACAGCGTGAGAGCTGACCTGGGTCTCTAATCAGGAAACTTTCATTCTAGCTACAGGGACCACTGATCCACAACAGGTCACATGCAGCAGCTCTGCCCAGTACTCCCTCCGGTGGATCCTACCCCAGTAGACACCACTGTTGCTATAACTGCTGTCTGCCAGCAGGTTTTTCACAGATATTTCCCTAGATGGCATGAGGTGATTTACCTGTCCCACTCTCCACCCCTCTGGAAAGCCTTGGGGAGAGTCAGAGTTGTATGTCAGCACCACTGACCTCATTTTTCTGAATGGAACCAGAAACTGATAAACAACTCACAGGGTTTAAATGAATGACATTATTCCTAAACGTCTCATGCAGACATAGGAATAGCTGTATGAGGCCCGGAGGCAGTTTTACTTCCCCTCCTTCTCCATATTCCACATGCTATATGGTTTTTTCCTGCTTTGGCTGGGGAAAAGACTGTGCTGGCACAGTGGTTTTGTCCACTGATATCTTTACCTAAAGCTACTGACCAGTGATTGTCACTAGCTTTCTGGCAAGCTAGATGTGATGAAAAGTACCAGTCTGGAAACTATGTAGTCATAGTAGCGTGGCAGTGCTATAATTTCTCATTCACAGGCAGGACATACTGTGCTAACTCAGCTAGGTAGCTTCCAGACCGTAGCTGGCTTACCTACATACCTTTCCGAGTGTGGGCACAGTAGGGCTATACTTGTCTACTCCCATACTGTACAGGTATAGCCTTTGCAGGCTCTTTTTGTCCTTGGTTTGTGTTTGTTTGTGTTTGTCTGCCAAAGTTTGATGGCAGGTTATACCTGGCTTGCACCCAGTGTTGATATGAGTTGCTTATACAGTATCCCAGCTACTCTGTTGGGAAAACAAAGCATGTAAAACTAGTTAAGGCAATTAAGAGCCGTGGTTATATCAGTCCTGAGAATCCTAGTACTTGTGTGGAATAACATCTAAGTAAATATTTATTTTTATACAGTAAAATACTTTTTTACAAGCTATTATTATGTAAAGAAGTTATTAACTTTTCTGATCCCCTAAAACAAAGAGATCACTCAGTGGCTATAGAGATGAGCTTTTTCCATCTGTGCAATTAAGAATCATAAAAGATACTTGTGCCATTTACTGGAAAGAAAATAAATTAATTAGCTAAAGCACGCAATAGCCTGCATTCATACCTCTGTTCAGCCAGCATCGCGTAGTCACCAGAAGAAAGACTATGCTGACATCCACTGACTTCAAAGTGGTTTGCTGCATCAGAACTTGAGGACTTAAGAGCACCACACTTGTACAGTGGAAGTAAAATTTAACTGTCAGCCAGGAAATTAGATTATCTTTTCTGAGAGAAGCGTCAGCAGAAGCATATATAGGCATCTGTCAACTCGTACATCTTTACTGCTGTTTGGATTTGCAGACAAGAAAACACACCCTTTCTGTTTCCTTTAGCATGAACATTGCCAGAGGCTTAAAAAGCCAAGATGCTGCCACACTTGCTACCCAATACAACCATTTATTGGACTGTATTCTTCTAGATTTGTATTTCCTTCTAGAAAGGGACTGGCAAAATGCCCTTTCTATTTTTTTCTGTGAGGCTCTAGGTTACATATGTTATTTTTAAAAATGGGAGGGTTGTTTTGTTTTGTTTTGTTTTGTTTTTTGTGTTCTGTTTTTTAACCACTTGCTCCTTAGCTGCAGACCTCCTTTTATCTCCGACAGACCTTTTTCTTTTCTTTGACACTCCACACTAGCAGGCTGTTGTGCAACCACCAGCACAAGCTCATGCTGTTCTTCTCTCTGTGCTCTTACTCATTTGATGGCTTCTGGCAACTGTAGCTGCTGGTGACCAGCACTGGCGTAGCAAAGAGAGCAGCTGTGCCCAGTGTGGCAGCCAGCAGGTTTCAGTGATGTTAAAGGAATGGGTTATGAGGGGCCTTTATTTTAATGGGAGATACGGTTTCTGCTTTAAGTAGGAAAGTTATCAGGGGTTTCTGTGGCTTTTGGCTCATGCTTTTTGCAAGTTGCTTGTAACTGACGATAGAAATATACTCCAGCACGGTTAAATTCTTTAAGGAACTTTAAAAGGGCCAAGCTAATACAACTTTAAAAAAATATGAGGATCCCACATGATGATGATGATAGCCATGATAATTTGGGATGGCTAATCATGTATACAAACAAGTGCACTGTGATGGGTCTGACATTTTTGCTGTAAAGAGAGAAATCTTCTTTTTTATGTGTGTGTGTGCTAGTCAGAATATATGGTGCCTGGGTGCCTTCCCATGCTGGTGCGAAAGTGTAGCCACATGATTCAGGAAAACCACTGCTCTTGGAGCACTCCCTGACTAGCTTTGTCTCTGCTAAATGGTTGCCACAGCAGAAACGACAAACATCAACAGACATAGACGCTCTGCTCTGGCTGGAACTACCCCAGCTATATGTGGTGCTAGTGTGTGCATTTCTACCCCAGAGAGCAAATCCCCTTTCTGTAAGACAGCATTTCCATGAAGTGCCTGCTTAGACAAATAAAGGGGCTTGAAGTATTTCCTTCCCCAGTTCATGTACCATCATGCAGGAGACACTAAACCTGGAGTGCTCTGGGACATACCTGGTTTTGCTCTACCTCCAAGTGTGAAGAGCCTGCTAAACTTAGTCCTACTGCCAAGGGCATCAGCCATTTCAGCTGAGCTAGTGAGGGTTTGGGGCAAATCATTTTTCTCTTGGATTTACAGGGGGTCATGGGACTGCATTGACAAAAAGCCTCTTCATCTCTCCTTTCCCTGCGACACTGGATGAAACTGCGGTTTGTCTTATGCTCAGGATGGTTCTGTAAAAGCTGTGCTAATACAAGACCTTTTGATGATGAGTGGTGGCTTTTATCTGTGAACCAAAATCATCTCCTTAGAAGACTGATGATAAGAGAAGTGCATTAGCTTTTCAAGTAGGAACTTTGTAGCATTTTGGGAGATAATATGAAGACTTTTTTTTAATCTCTGATTCACTACTTACAGATCTCAACTAGGATGTGAGCCTGAGTGGGAATCAGCATCCGCCAGTGACGAGTTTAGAAGCAGCAGACTGTACAACACCCATCTGCATTTGCAATGGTCCAGGTGCCATTCTGAGACTGGAAATATGTAAATGTTACTGTAAAGGCGAAGTGTTTGTTTATTGACTGGGAGAAAGAGAAGATTCCAATAGGATTGTGGAGCAAACCTGGGCATGTCTGAGTGTTTGAAATGTGGGGCCTAGGTGACATTACACTGCAAGTCAAAGAGGGTTTTTTATTGGTACTACCAGCATGAGAGCATGAGACTGCACCTCTTCATTGCAGATGACAGGAAAGAGACAAAATACAAGTGAACATCTTCATGAGTGCCTTAAGTAGCTTGCTTATGCCAGGCAGGTGATGCTCTGCAAGGGACAAACAGTTATGCAGATGAAGTAAAACTTGCACAAGGTAACTGTTAGCAGCTATTCAGTTTTGCATGAAACCAACAGCATAGGGTTATCCACACTGGTGCCGTGGTCATGATAAAGAAACATACCTGCAGCTGAAAGGGCATTTATATAAATACCTTTGAAATATGTATGGTTGCTGAATATGAAACTGCACAGCTGGATGGGGAAATAAAGGCAAATAAATATATTTTTTTTAAAGAAGCACCACCGAATTTTCCCATCAGTTTTCAGATGACCCGCTGCATGATTCTAAACGCTTGCGGTTTGGCACCAGAAATACCTTCGTCTATTTCAGGTAGGCACCCCACGGTGCCTGCAGCGATGCAACTCTGTAGAGTCACGCGGGCCGGGGGCCTGCCTGACAACGGCACTGGCGATGCCGGGCAGCGCAGAGGGCGTCGGGCCGCCGCTTCGCAGCGCCGGGAAAGGGAGAGGCCGCCGGGGTGACAGGTGGGTCGCGGAGACGGCAAAGCAGCACCGGCTCACGGAGCGGATTTTCTCCCCGCGGCGGGCAGAGCCCCCGCCGAGGAACCGCCGCCGCCCCGTCAGCCCCGCGGCGGCGGCGAGGCCCGGGGAACCGCGGCCGGCGCTGGAGGCCGGGCCGGGGGCAGCGGTTTTCCTCCCAGGCTTCGCCGGCCGTTACAGACGCGACCCA